>JANQDE010000002.1:809015-834391 GCA_037157785.1 Cephalotes varians | reverse complement strand
TCAAATTAATGCAAGATGTTAATAAGCATTTTTAAACCTGTAAAGAACTTATTGCGAAAAATATTACCTCAGCCAGGGTTTGAACCTGGAATCTCTATTCATTTCTATAATAAATGTAACTTTACATTGGAAATATAATATAATTAATGCGTAAAAATAATATTCTTTAGAAGGAAACTGCCTAAGAATTTATGTTTATCGTTCCGAAAATATTATATTTTTGCTATGTAATATTATGCTTCTTAATTTATAATATTATGGCGCATCATATTTACAGCGTGTCAAGAATATCACGAAGTAAACAATTTAATTTCGCGCAACCATTGGAACCACAAAAGCAAGTTAAATCAGCGAAGCGAAACCCAAACTGCACGTTACAAATTGTATACGCGACGGTAGGGAGAATCAGATTCAACAAATAACGGCTATCATGAAAGAAAACGTCGGAAGTTACCTCTTTAAAACGTTTCGGCGCGCAGAAACCGTGACTCCGGTTTTACATTCGAATGCGCCAGACAGCTCGGTAGTCGCGACTCCGAACGAGGTAATGTCACGCCGTGCAAGTACGAGGGTATGGTCTTATGGCATCGACATGTAAATCATACTCATCATAAAGTCCTGACAGATCATACGTTTGGCGCCTCTGACTCCCGGAAATATCTCGAAAGGGGGACTCAGAAGTGCCCAAGAATTCCGGGGAATAAACATCCTTCTCGCGAGAATTATGGTCCGTTCCATCGCCGAAGCTTATCCAACAAGCGGCACCTGTCGCTTCCGAAATAGCTCGAGAGCCTCGGCCATCGCCACGATGAATAGCAACGCGGCAGAATCTCCAGCCACGGGCCGGTTAAATGGACGAGGAGAACCGACCAGGCCACCGCATAATTCCTTTAATCAGCCACGGAATTCGTGCTCTATCCGCCGGCGTTCGTTCGCGTCAGGTCGTTACGCGCTACGACATCGTGTTTTCCTGGGTACGACATCATAGCACTTGTTGTGCATTTGCATTTAGTTTTTAACATTTTACTTTTTCACAAATGTGCTACAGAATTTTGCGACTAAAATTACGTGTCTTCCGGAAATTGATTTGATCTCAACGTTTAACTTTTATCTGTTAGCAAGTTGAAAAAAAAGTTGAAAAAAAAGAAAAGTTGAAAGAAAAATTTTTGTGGAAAATGTCGAAAGAAATTGCGCACAGAAATCAGTCGTCAGGAAATTCATGCTGGATAAAAAAGGAGATAAACAAAAAAGCAATTCGTGAATAGTAAAAGATGATAGAAGAAAGTCGTTCTCACTCGCAAATGTTTTGACGTACATCACATCGAAACAGGAGCGACGAAACGATAAAACACAGTGACCAGACCGTGCCTGGGAGTCGGCGCGAGTTTACAAATGTGTTTTTCGAGAAGTTAGTTGGAAAGTTCGCAAAGAAACCTTATTCGCCTTTTCTGCGAGGCAGGCGTGCACGACTGCGCTGTTTGGGATAGGCTACGGTAAGTACTTCTAACGGGGCGCATCGTTATTACGGATTTAGCAAATAGTAGGACGGGGCAAGGGGTTAGACAGGGTAAGGACGCCGGATCCAAAAATAAACGCCCGGGAAACCGTTCCGGCTACGCCAGCAAAACTTTCTGCTGCAACACCCCTGCAGGCTAGCATTCGTGCTCGTGGAAGGAGGAGAATGAGTAGAAGGAAGGAAAATGTAAACGGAAGTAGAAGTAGAAGAAGAGACAGAAGTGAAAAGAAGAAGAGGATGATGAAGACTTGGCAGTACAAGAGTCGCTTCTGTCTTCATCGCGGAATTTCCTAGAATATCAGTTAAGACGCTCTTTTTTCTAAAAAAATTTTTTTCTTATTAATAAGTTCTTTTACAAAATATATTAAACATTTTTTGCGAAAAAAAGAAATGTATATTAATATATATCTATACGCATTTCTATTTATTTGTTTATTTACAACAGTTGTATTAACTGCAGCCATATAAAACACAAAAGAGAAAATACAAAACATGTACAAAAGAGAAAATATAACATAATCAATAAAATTATATGTTGTTTATAAGCACGCCCAAGCAAAATATAGCGAATAAGTGCACGAATAAAATAAAAAATATTATTTTCACAGCATCATAATGTTATTTCGACCATATAAACATCGCATCTACTATTATCCGAATTAATATGGTCAGTCTGGCTTATTTATTGTCAATAAAAACCAGTCTATTTGTCAGCCAATACAAACGAAACGACATACGCATTCAGATATGAAATAATAAATCCATCCAAAGTGTCGAAAAGTGTATTAATTTGATAAATGAATCAATAATTTACCGAATGTATTCTCTACGATTCTCAGCACTCGCATTACGAATAGAAATTTTTTCAGACATCTCGGTCGATCATCTGACCAAATAACAGCACAAATTGCAAATCCCTCAAACTCGCTCTCCTCCAATTGTCGAAATTACAAAACTTTCGTGCTGTTCGAAACAGAATGTTCTCGTAATACTTCGACTTACGAGAATAGAAGTAAAAAGAAGAATTCCAAGTTACCAATAGGATTCGATAATCTAGCACAAAGGTGAGCATCGTCACGCCTGAATAAATCGCGGCAGAGGCGCCTGAAGTAATCAATTCCGCGCGAATTCCGGCATCGCATTACACATGCACGCGTATTTTCTGAAATATTCACGAGACTACAGCGCGCGTAGACTATATCATGCCAATCAAGACGAGAGATGGAGGCGCAGATGAAAGGCCGTTTCTCAGCAGCAGCGGCAAGTGGTAGCAACGGCGAAGACCCGGGTAAAGGGAACGTAAGAGTGTAATTAATGCTCGGAATGCCGGATGAGGCGTTTACACGGGAGCGAAAAACGAAAGAGAGAGCGATCCTCGTCTGGCCTGATTAGTCCCACGGACTACCCTCCCAGTACGCCGTCGTTCAACGGCACGAAAACGTGTTTGTTTGAGCCACTTCGTTCACCCTCGTCGTCTCTCCTCGTCACTCGCACCGAGGTCACTCTTTTAACTTCTTTTTCTTGCGCGTGCCCGCGAGGCTGTCGTTTACAATCGGAATTAAGAAGGTAGTCGCGACAAACGCGGCTCAAAACTATCCCCTTTGATTACACGCCTCGTCAACGGCGTATACCGCGCGAGCAAATCGAGAGCCGAAAAGTCGCATTTCCGTCTAACAGACTGCAATAAGTTCTAATTATTCTATATTAGACTTTGATATAAATAAAGTACAATAGAAAAATAATTTTGGTAAAAATTTTAGATACGTGGAGAAAAATAGAAAGTAGAAACAATAGTTTCCCCCGCTATATTTTATTCGTTATTCACAAAATAATTGCTAACGTGCATTTCAATATTATAATATCCTTATTTTGCGTTTGCAGACCTCTCGTCTCATTACGGATATTTAATACGATTTCAAAATGACAAATATATTCGAATTACACCACATATGGAGAATGTGTGTAGCGAGTACACAAGTTAATAATACATTTTATGTTCCGTCTAATGTCCCTATACAGTCTAGTACATTGAAGTTATACGTGAAATGAGAACAGCGGGTGCAAATTTCGTAATTGCATTATATGGAATGAGCGCGGCGTGAGAGCCAACAATGCGCAACAAGCTTTTTTGCCAAGTTTCGTCTGAGCGAGTCGAGCGACGGGATTACTTCTTTCGTAGATATTAATTATAAGCGCAACGTACATGTTCCGTTAAAAAGGGACAATTAATCTAGAATCTCGCGCGAGGCCGCAAAACTCACGCTCAACTTTCATGGAAAATTCGCACACTCATTACGCCATATTGCGCGAAGAGGTCTTTTCGCCACCAGAACAGCCATTAACTTTTTCTGCCGCGATTACGCATCACGTCTTTTGTTCCGTTTCTACTTTTTATTACGCTATGTAATCTAAATATGACCTTTTGTGCAAAATGCACACGAGGTATTTGGAGAACGTAACTTCAACTATCAAACGCTGCAAAAAGAAACATACAACTGTTTACAATTGTGATTTTCTCTTTTAAAACAATTTACATATGTGTATCATTTTAGAACTGAACAAAAGAATCGTTGCACTCTAGAGAAATTCCGTATAATCCCGCAACATGTCAGCTCTTCCGAAGAACCAAATGTTATAGAAGGCTATTATTTGTCCTTGGAATAATCGCATTAACTTGATTACATAAAGATAATGTTCAAGTTTCTAATGTCATTGTTATTATGTAAATATAATGCTTATTGTGTTTCCCGTAAATGTTATTGTGATTCTCTTCGGTTTGTTCAAAGTCGCATTTCGCGGGGAATAGAGATTTCTGCTAAAACAGTCCAGCTATCTTGGCAGCTACATGAAAGCACTCTCAGCTGACAGCGATAAGGTCGTACGAAATTATTCGGTTATTATATCCGAGACTCGAATACCTGTAATAACTTTGTCACAGATTGTTTTGCGGGGACAAACGCCGTACAAATCTATCGGACGTAGACAATTGCGGAGATGAAAGGCTTATGGAAATGGCGGTCTACTGGCGAATCAAAATATAGGTAGTCCATAGAAAGGCTGGATAAAGCAGTAGACACGACGTCGCCGGGATAACGGCGGATTGTGCTCAACTATATGGCTTTATTCTAACGAAGGAAACGCGCCTGATTTATGAAAAGGAAATTTGCCATCTAAATAATAATCTTCCTGAGAATAAATATCATCTCTCTTTGAGAATGAATATCGTCTCGTAAGAAAATGACCGTAGTAAAATTTTGTTCACGATATGTCGCTAATAATGTGCTAATAATAATCCTCATGGATATTGTTACTTATTTCATGCGCTTCAAATACAATTTGATCCAAACATTGACTGTCACATGCAGTTTCATTAAAAATGGATTTTCATTTAATATTTCAATTTGACATACGTGTCACACAAACGCCACTCGCGCCGAGCCGCGCGTGCAGCAAGTGTTTACGCGAATAAATGCACACACCCGACATCCCAACGAGACGTAAACTGCAACGTAAAACGCAAGCGCGTTTCAAATTAAATTTCCACGTGAGATGTATGCGCGCATCTTTCTCGACCTGGCTGTACCTATTTCATCGCTCGGGAATAATTCCGCAGTCGATCACGATCCAATCTCCGCGGAACGTAGTGTCCACAGCGCCATACGTAATGCGCGTCCCAAGAAGTATAGCCGTAATAAAATGGCCGTTTGAAAGCAACGTGAGATTCCCACGGAATATGGATTTAATATACAGCCCGATGCTCACGGGCTGAAATCTAATATCCCGCGAAGGAGTCGATAGTTTCATCGGGATGAAACCGTGGATTCGCGTGGAACGAACGAAAAAGAACGGCAGGAAAAGTAACGGCGAACGCGCGTGCATAAGGGAGGAGGGTAATTCCTATCGAAATTCCACGGGAATTTTACGACCGATCTACTAACCGTTCGACGCTCGTGAATTTGCGAATGCCTAGTAAAATGCAGCCTCTCGGATGCTCCGTGCGCTCGTGCGCCGCTGGCGAGAATCGGCGCCGTAATATCCGCTGACGAAAGACATCATCGCGCCACGGAGATAAATCGAGAGCTGCATCTGCAAGCGGATTAATGCTGCTTTCCGCAGCAGTGTCGGTCTTCTTTGCGGGATTAAACGCCCGCGTTTTCGCACATGCCGCGGTCGCACCGCATTGTAGTTCGCTATTGTAGCGAATGTCACAAACGTAGCAAACGTCACGAGTCGCTACGTCTAGTGTGGGAACACTAGGTGTGTAATGTCGATGTTGCCATGCAAGTCACGGTGTACATTGAATGTCGGCGTCGAGATAAATCTTAAAACGTCACGCTACGTGCGAATGTGATACGAAGAAAATTCCAAGATGAGAATATTAAATTCCGTTATTGCTTTTCCGATGCCGCGAGATTGTTTAAGCAAATCAGAAATTTCGTCAGTGGGATATTTATCGTGCGATATTGTAAAAGTTATGTACAGCGAAAATCGATTCTATGGTAACTAAAGAATATCTTTGACGAAGGAATACATAACATACGTTTCAATACTTTCAATGCCTTGTAAATAATTTATAGAAATCGAATATGTCGCGCGCGTCATTGAATTTATCACAAAACGTATTATCAAGAAATGGTAGAGTATAACAAAATAGCGTATGCAATTTTAAATAAATGGTCATCAATTTAGTAGATAAAAGAAAAAATTTGAGATAAAAGAAACTTTTTCCCGTGTCATTTCTCTCTCTCATCAGGATCAAAGATAAGAGTGAGTGATGAAGAAAATTACATCGTATCCTGTGAAATGTAGAACGAATAATGCGGTTCTTATATTCGTTATTCTCACGTTTTATGGATCGTTTTCTGCGAAAAGCGCTAAAAGTGCAAAATAGACACAATCGACAGGAAAATTGCTGTTAAAACAAAGAGATTAAGCCGAGGAATGCACAAAGGATCGTGTAGCCATTCCGGCGTTCCTTCGACTTTACCATTCTCCCAGCGCGGCTTACGATCTCTTCAACCCGAATAGAACACCAGCAGGAGCGCTATTACAAGCACGGGCATCTTCCGGAATGGAAGATGGTTCAGCTAGATTCGTAAATAAAAGAATGGATGTGAAACTCTCGCAGAATGCCCGTCGCCGCTAAAATCTCCAAGAAAACGGTACACGACTCGTCTCGCGCAAGAGACGGGTAAAGACGCGAAAACCACTACTAGCGACAACTTGATTATTTCGTGGTTTTCAGGACCTTCTTTCACGACCACTAACTTAGGTGCAAAAGCAATAAGAGCCAGACGCACGATGCGCACCGGGAGACTTTAGATACTAAAAGTCCCATTCGCCGTTCCGACAGACACGATGAAACGCGTATACACGGTGGACATTCACGTAGTTAAATTTCTATTATCGTTTAAATTGTAGAAAAGTTTTGAATGCAATGAGACGAGCGTAATGCGCGACGTGCCTTTCAGAAATTTGAAAAGCTACTTCAAACATAAAAGTATAAATGAGAATTGTATAATGGAATCTTCAGTTAAAATGTCGCCGCGAATGAAAATGTCCCCTTGCATTTGTTTACGCATAAATTTAAATAATATAATAATGTAATATTATCATTGTCATTATTTGGAACATAATTTGAAGCTGTCGTTAACGATCGTCAAATTACATCATTACGCTCATAAATAATCACTTTAGGTTACGGTCAATGCATCATGCATATCCATATCCAATAGTATCCTGTTTATCACGGCAACTGTATTAAGACCACATGAATGCAAGAACCACCCCGTATAGAAAGATTGTTGAACTGCCTTCAGTGACTAGCGAATGCCATGGTTAATGAATCCCCCAGAGTTTCTCCTGGAAGATTAACGACGTAAGGAACACCAGCAGCTGGTGGGCGATGAAAAGGGGTTGGAAAATCTTTTAATGGTGTGTATCCGACTTGGGTAATGTCCTGCGCATGAATCTTTTTTTCTGAAACAAAGAGAGATTTATAGAGACGCGTATACTTGAGAATTTACTTCCTCCGCGCTTTAATAAGATTTTCATTCTTTTCAATTTGCTGATATTTCAATTTTCATCTTGTTTTATCTCGTTTTACATACATTAATGCATTTTCAATGGTCGCTTCTCTATTTTTTTACGAGTGATTCGCTACGCAGTTAAACATTAATATCGTGATTGCCATCGCAGTAATTACATTCGGGCTGAGTTCCAGCAATTTGACAGGTAAGCGCCAGACATAAAAGTAATGGAGCTATAATTAGTTAATTAGCGTAACGCAAATCGTCCCGAATGAATATACTGATCGGTCGATAAACAAATACAAGCCGATCCTGCATTAACAAAATCCATTCAATAAAGGTTAATGGAAACGATTCGCAAGAAATGTAATTATGGAGAGAGTTTCCAATGTATCCGTCGATATGTATCGAGATTATTCATCCCATTAAACCGCATGATCAATCCGAAGACCTTGGAGCTGGAATAATTACAAGATACAATGAGAAATTGAATTATGTTGCAACATAAAAAAAAAATAAAATATTCAGTCAATACTGGAAAGACAAAAAAATCTGTTATAAAATATTAGATATATTAAAATTATTTCCCTGCCCCCTTTGACAATTTTGTATATTTTCCTTAAGAGAGATTGTAGTCGGTCGAGGCTTTGATGGCGTGAATTTCTAAAATTAGAAAGCAATCTTGTCAGCGTCCTTTTAACTGTTCCAAGTTGCTAATAACTCGTACGTTACTCGATTACGCTTAATGCTGTTGACACACTTACGAGCTCGTCATCGCAGTCGAGAGCAAGCGACGCGACAACAGCCCCATATGTCTCCCCGCCTAAACACCTTGCCGTACGTTATCGCGTCCCAAAGACACTCGGTACAACGGTACAGCTAGCGCGCCGCAGCACGCATATAACATGCAGCATTTTACGAGCAATAAACAACTGCCACCGTAATCGTGGCAGTAATGTATGCCGGCGACGTCGGAATCGTTTTCGGCGCGAGGAGAAGAGCGGCGGCGCGGCGCCGTCCAAAGTCTCTCTCCTCCGACATCCGCCACCCGTGTATGAACTCGCGCGTCCACGTACGTGCTGTTCGCGCAGGTGTTTCACTTTACAAAACTGCCGTGCTTTCCGTCGCGAGCCGTGTTTCGTGCCGCCGACTGGAGGGAAAAGAAACGGCCCGGGGACCCGGCTTCAAAGGCTGGAGAGAGGTGGCACAGGTGCCTGTGTTCAGACAAGCGGATACGTACCTGTCCAAATGTCTCCATGCGAAGCTCGTATTACAGTAACATATGAGAACGGGAATACTTATTTCCCCGTGCACACCGTCTAACTTCGCTCGTTATGAGACTTTTATTTCCATCCCGCGGAAACTTGCTACGGAGAAGGGAGAAAAAGAGCGGTATCGTGTACGCCCGTGCTTCCGAAAGGTTTCAAAGAAAGTATGTTTTTTTCTCATCATGTCGGAGATTCCTATAAGAGATTCCATTAAACTGTACTTTGTCATTATATATTGCGCATACACGTTCGTGCGAATTTTAAATAATTTGAAAGATAATAAAAAAACTAAATCTAATTATTATTATTATAAAAATATGTGGTGATAGATATCGTAACACATAAAAATGCACTGATTTTCGCGACAGTGTAACTCTCATACAAAAAAGATGTGATCACGAGATTTAGTGCTCTTATATACGCGATCGAAAACATTTCAGATAAATTTATTTGGAATTCTCACGAATGACCGAACACGTTACATCGAACGCGCGAAAACACGTACGGTAGAAAATGCATAAAATAAATTTGTTGGGTATCACGCGCAGAGTGCCATGCTGCTTTTTTTCGTCCTGCACGTAGAACATTAATCACATTATTCGCGTGGAAACTCGTGATAACGTCGTGCAACAGCTCCAAAGAGCCGAACGTGTTAGTTTAATTTCAACTCAAACGGCACTTCGACGATCATTTGTCCCCGCGTAACTATTCATTTATAGCCGTCTGTCGACATTGCTAATTGGACAATCCCAATTTGGCGTATCCACTAAAAATTCTAAAAAAGTGCATTCAATAATATTCGCTCCAAACTGAAAATTCCAAGCGATCTCAAATTTGTTATGTTTCATATTGAAACTCACTAGATAGATGGGTAGGTAGGTAGATAGGTTAATTAACGAGAGAGACGTGAGTTATAATTATTATTGAAAAACATTGCTGTCGATCTCTGTACGGATGAACTAATTGCATTGGTTAGACTCGTTAAATTCCATCATCGCGTAATAAATGAAGTTGTGTGAAAATTACATGCATGCCATAGTAATGAAATTTATTGCTACATGTACATACGAATAGTAACCAAAGAAGTCCAGAAAATAATTTATTTTGTGTTAAACGGTATCAATTGCAAACAATTGTAGATTAAATTTCACATACAAAATTAATCTACCTCTAAACTTCAGTTTTAAATTCTTCTCAAGATAGCATAACGTGAAAATTATGCTTAGAAAAAGTTAAAAAAACATTAAATTTAAAAAGTGGAGAAAAGTACAACTATGAAAACATTAACGTTCTTTTCATGTGTTGTTAGTAAATAAAAACTTTTAAATGCTTATTTAATCAAAATGCGGTAAAAATAACAAGCCAAAACATATCAAATAAATATCATAATTAATTCCAGTGGATTGCAATTATAATGTTTGAGAACTATATTTACTGATCTCATGTTAATTCAATAATTCCATATAATTCAATAATGAGTTTTTTAAAATAAATCAAGATAATAAATTGAAAGAGCGAAAGTGTGCGCCTTTGTCATTCTCATTACTTTGTCGCATTAATGCGAAGCTTATAAATGAAAGCAATTCGCAAATATTAAGTTGCACAATAATTCATAAAAAATATTTTTGTCTGTTCAAATAAAAAATAATAATCGTATTACATGATAAATAAAAAATCAATCACACTATCAAGGAGATATTTATTAGAAATTTATAATTTCTTTTATTGATTATTGAATTTGTTATAGTCTCTCAATAAATAATATCAGATATAATAATATATACAGTATTTAATGAAATTCTAGTGGAACATTATGTCAATATTTTTTGCGATTTAGAGATTGAATATTACAGATATTTCATATTAAAGTACTTCCCGTATATAAGTCTTGATCTAGTATAAATTTTCCAGAGTATTTAAATTCCTTGCGTTAGTAATGGAATTTGACTTTCTTTATTGGAATAAATATTAGTGTGCAATGTGAATGCTTATAAAATTCATGTAAGATAGATACGATAAATTGTAGACATATTATGTTTAAACGATACCAATAGTATAAAATAATATCGAAATATAATTTAAGCAATAGGTGTGTAGTATTGAAAATAAGCAATGTAAGATAACGGAAAAATTTAATAATCTCTCTAACGTGAGTTAAAAATTTTTAACTATTAAACAGCAAACTTTGGAACTTTTCTCTCAAATAGACATAAGTTTTATGAGTATCGCTTGAACTCACGTTTAATTCAATTTGATCAAATACATACGAGATTTAATCAAATATATTTTTAATCAAATATAAAGAGACTAGAAGATGGAATCTTTTAAGTTTCGCATTTGGCAAAATTATTATATGAAAAATTATTACTAGCGTTAAATTAAATATGCGTTATCCTACTAGAATTATTGGCCGATTTTCACCCTAAATCCGATTATTTAAAGACAGTTATTAAACCAACGATGCATATCCAATGCTGTCATCGCAATGGTTTAATGCATCATTTTTAGAGTCTCGTTTTAAATCGCATTTTTAATCCGATCGTAAATATTTTATTTTTACCCACAACTCCCGCGCATTCATCTAATATATCGTCGGATAATGCAGGTACTTCATACATTTTAGTTTTTATATAAAACATGAATAAGCTGATTCATGTTATTAAATAAATTTCAAAATTTTGCTTCGCGTCTGATATTGTGAAGCATTATATATTACGTTAGTCATAAATGTTATGAAAAGTGAAAAATACATTATAAAAATGAACGTAATGCCTATTTTTTATCCATTGATTTATAACGGTTGCATACTAAAATAATTAATTGCAAACTTGATCGACAAAATGTGCACACGGTTTTAATATGTTAATCTTGCAAATTAATTGTTGATACTTGGAATACAAGCCAAGATATCAAATTGTATAAACGTAAAATTAGTAAATTTAAATTTAAATTCTTGCAATGATCAAAATTTCCTGCAAGAAAAATGATTTTTTTCGATAATATATAAAATAATGCAAGTTTGGAAATCCATGAACGCTTATTTTGAACACTCAAAAATATAAAGAAAGAATGAAGGAACTTGCTCGAGAGACGATTATATTTCAACGGAGCGCTTCCTCGTGATCTCGCGACAAGGTTTCCTAGCAGCTGCCGCGACACAATAAAGCCGCAACAAATAAATCTTCCTCCGAGAAACACTTCCAAATTTGAATTTCCACGGTCGGGGGCTCAGAGTAAAATTATCCGCGTTTCCAGGAGTGAATTTGCTAACTTCGCTTCGCGGCGACACCGAACTTTTCGGTGGCTCCGCTATTTTACCACGCAAAGTTTTGAATGTGACCGAAGAAGGGTATGGTTATCTAAATTTACGTAATCGTGACCTTTGAAGCATTTAAATTGTAAGAACGGTTTAATGTTCTGTAGGTTGCCGATTCGCCGCAACAACAGATAAAAATGCCAGCCAGTTAACTTTGTAAGCTCTCGATAGCTTACAAAGTTATTCATTACGTACCAGTTATCCATTACGTATCCTTGCATATTAAATCATCTTATTGTTAGTTTTCAAACAAACGAAAAAAGAAAAAATTAAAAATATTTATCATTTGAAAACAGATATAGTTTTAATCGTTAATTCACTCAGCTTAATATCTATTAAACGATCAATTATCTCTAAAATATAAGTTCTAATGCAAATACACTCTCTCTTCGAGTCTGTCGTCGTCCATGGCGTTATAAATTGCAAAGTTCGCATTACAACGACCCACGTACGCCCGAAGTGCGACCCTGCGCGGGGTGACGGTGTGAAAAATGACTGAACCTTGTATTAATCGCAGCTACTTTAACGTTACGTCCATACGCGAAGCTAAAGTTTGCCGCCTGCAGTGGTACGGCCGAGAACGTCGATGCCGATGGATTCGTTACATGGAAACTCGGTTTGCGGTCGTGTGTACACTTACGTGAGCACGCGTAAACTCCGTCGTCTGTCAAAACTTCAGGAGGCTATTAAAACAAATTACAAGAGTGAATGGACAGGATGGACTTTCACTCGCTCACGTGTGAAAGTAGTCAACCCTTTGATGCGACATGTCCATACGGAAATTATGGCGAAAAGTTTCCTGCCCTCGTCAAATGTCACAAAAAGCTCAATCAAAGGCTATTGTGTAACGCGTTTTATATGTATCAAAAAAACAAAAAGAGAACAATTGTACCAAAAAAAAAAAAAGAGAACAATTTAAAAGTTGCCATATTAAAAAACAATAAAAATAAAAATAAACGATATGAAAAATTTGAAAAACTTTTACAGTAATTTTTTGTAAAGAGCCAAAGAAACGTAGATAGATATTACGTGTAGCTGCAAAAATTCGTAAGACATCCATAGAAAAACTATGTAGGGAAGAAAAGGGATGTAGTACCATTCTAAAATTTTTTGTTTGTACGCGCCAAAATCAGAAAATGACGGAAGTACCGTCGAACCAATTCTTTGCTCCTCGGGAAAAAAAGAACAGGAAAATAGAGATGAAGAAGAGAGCAGTATACGTGGAATGAGTTGTAAATCAATCGAACGTCTAACAAGCGTGACCTACTTCGTGGCTGGTTTTGAAACTGATCTTAAGCCCTTTTCGGGTTCATTGTGTCCTCGGGTGTAGGTAATCTTCCGGATGTCTTATACTGCCCTCCGGGGATATAAAGTGGATAAAAAGTTTTAGTTTGGAATGCTATTTGCTTCAGAACATAATCATAATTCCATAAAGTTTGTTTCTCTCATAACGGAACACTGTGTTGAAATAATGATTTTTTTTAAATTTCTATAACAATATTTCAAATTAAAGTGGATTATTTTTTATTACGGGAAAAAAGAAAATGCGCTATGTTATTTGCTGTTGATGAATTTCTTAATTTCAATCCCGTATATTATTTTGATTATTTTACAATCGTTTTAGCAATAATAAAGAGATAGTAAAGATATTTATCTCAAATATCAAATCACGTGAAAAATGTGACTAATCCAAAGAACAGTAATCTTTTAAATCTCAACGAGAAAAATTACCATGTGCAATGTAATTTAATAGCGTCACACTGCCATTTCTTTTTACCTTCGCTTTTCAGCGATTATATCGAGTAAATCTCTATAGAATCTCTCTTCTCAACAATTATCCGATTTAGAAATGTTCGAATTCAGAAAATGTCAACTAGACATTATCGAGAAACTCATTCTATTTTCACTGAAACTGAAAATACTGTGAGTAATTGTCGAATTATCTCTTATTCCTATCCAGTTGATTACATTTCACGTTTGGTGAAATTAAAAATATACTTGTCTCTTATTGAAATGCTCACAGTTACATAACGGATTTTAGGCTTCCTTTGTTACCGTTCCCTTCTTTGCCAGCTGTTTACATGAAACGTCACCTGTAGAATCCGCCCGGTGCCAATTCATGTAGAAGAACCATTAGTTCCTCTTTTCTTTTCTTCCGCTTTCGAGCCGCGTTTCTGCCTTCGTTGTTTTCTCATTTATTCTGAAAAATGCGATAAAGTAGGATTTGACCCGACATCGGATGGGAAGGAGCAAAACCAAAAAGATAAAGAACGGCGGCTACCAGCTTGGCTGTGGGGGAGATAAACGGGAGCCGGCGTGTAACGGAAGAAAAAATATTCCTGGCAGTCGTAGCACAATGTCATAAATAATACGCGAAAGTCTTGGCCACGCCAAGCAAAATCCGTCCCCGACGTCGCTTTTACTTCTCACTCTTGTTCTCACCCGCGGATTATAATGCTGTTATTTACGAGCTATGAAGTGCCTTTCAACTAAAGCTTTATATAGTGCAACACTGAATTTTCAGCCGCTGAAGAGCCTGAATAATAGCGTGAGATTTATTTGCACGTAGCAAGACTGGTAAATCTTCTGTTAAATAAGTCTCAATTTTTAATTACAGTCGGTCTTGCACGTAATTTACCTTGTAGAAAATGTATCTCGCGTTTACAGCTACTCGGGAAGGAAAAATAATAAAATAATTTAAACGTAATCTCTTTCTCTCTTTATTTTCCATCGGTATCTTTTAGAATCTCATTAACGACCATTTATTTTACCAGACGATTTATTTACCAAGTTTATATCTTCGAACTTCATTGCACCGTTTATAAGTAAGAATGTTGCAATTAAATAAAAAGGATTTTTTCCAAGATATTTAAATATCTCGTTCATCTTTAATCACAGATCGAGCATTTCAGATGCATACCTCAGAGCTATATTCAGCAAATGGCAATACGTATAGTATTTTCTCAGTCTTTTGTGTACACGTAGCAAATGCAGCCGCATCAGTTCCGTCACGTCAGGAGAGATTAAGCGGCAAGCGCATCAACGTCCGAAAAGTATCGAAAATTTAAAGAACGTTGGGCGGTAGCTTCTATCGACAGCTTCCTCGGTTCTCAAGTCACGTTTCGAATCGCGGTGATCGTTTCACAGGGACGTGCCTTCGTCAGGATGGAGTTTCGTTTCAGTGAATCCACATCCGAGCCCCATGCTCGCGAGTGCCAACGGATCGCGTTTACAAAGCCTAACTTCATCCATCCTTTCCATACTCTTGTGATAGTTTTCTTTTTTTTACTTCGTAATCGTGGCGACAATCGAGGAGCCAGTTTCTATTCTATACCCGAAGGCACTCGTTTACGCTTAAAAACCTAATTAAAATAACAATCGGCCACGGACAATGGTGTCGAAGCGCAACCGTGTGTTACATGCACTTGCACGTACGTGCATAGATTTCGAAAGGAGGACAGTGCTTTCATATCGATCGAAAGAGATAGACTAATACTCCCCTTGCTGCAACGCATCTGTTGACGCATTATTAATCAAGTTTTCAATTAATAAGCTGGTATTGTTTTGTAACGTATTTAACTTACTTACTTATCTTTTTAATTATAAAATTATAACTATTAGTAAAAATTCTTTTTTAAGGTTCTTATTTTATATAAGAAGTACCATATCTGCTATCTATAGCTCATCTCATTCAGTCTCTACTAAATAAATTTTACAATAGTATCAAGTGACTCTCATAAATATTTCTGCACTTGAGAATACAATCAACGCGGCGATTGCTCTATAAAAATCCCAATAAATGAAAGTGTCAGACCGATCAACCCGGCGTAGATTCAGACAATATCACAGCAATTCCGGCCAATTATACTGATAATACGACAGGACGAAATTGCACGACAAACAAATTGTCGGCGACGAAATCGCTCGGCGAATAATTCTGAAGCGCAACGTTTCACTTCGAGCGCATCACGGAGAATTGCGGAAGCGCCGGAATGCGCGTCGCGGAAAATTAAATGTCAAATTAATGCGAACGATAAATTCACCGGGCGAACGTGCGACGCGCGGACGTACGGCAAAGCCAGCAAAGTTACAACGCATTATCTGGAATTTAATTTGACATATAAATGCGTGAAATACGATCGATAAGATCGCAGGAAGAAGTGATCAAGATTTCCCGAAAGCGAAGGATCGCCGCGAAGATAACAAAATCGACCGCGTTCATTCTATGAATATTAAATTCACTGGCACGACTATAAAACCGCTCGTACTTACGCGCCGATAAATTCGCTGACGCTGCGTCAAACGTATTTTGCTATGCTTGCAGTTTTTATATCAAAAAGAGATCGGATATCAATTTAGACAATAATCCTATATTCGACCTCGCATCGTTATCACCGTGTGAAGTCGCGCTGCATTTTAATACGGTATCCGTATCTCTTGTCGCAAAGCGAAGCGATGAAAGCCAAGATCTCGGCGTCGAATGAAACTTTCTCGAAAACGGCTTTGTTACTCGAGACGTCTATCCATGATCCATCTTGATAACCAAAGGTACAAGGAAATTCAGCAGCAAGTCATAATGACTGCTGTATCGTATATTTTGAAATAATAATAAAAATAATAAATCAATTTTCCAATGAAAACAAATCATGAAATTTCGTTCTTCAAATTAAATTTTGTTCCTCAAATCTCAATTTAATATTAGATTTAATTTAATTTATTTTAAACAAAATAATTAATTATTGGCATTTTTATTAAAAAAGATTAAATAATTTGCATAACAATAAAAATTTGCTTTTTGCCAATTTTAACGATTGTATAGTGCACATAATATTTTTGGAGAAAACAAAAAACAAAATTATAAAGTTTACTATCATATTGCTAATAACAGTACTATATAGCATATAAGTAAAACGTTTAATAGACTAGATATTTAATATCCTTCCTTCTTCCTAGAACAACAGCATTCCAATTTCTGCACGAATTTCAATAATAGCGTACTAAAAATAAATTTTCCGATTATGCAAATCGACAGAACGGAATACTAAAGCCCGGTGATATTTTCAGATTAAACTTTCGTGTCGGGATAATGAAGCACCTAAACTCGAAATTCGAGTTTAGATGCTTTCTAAATCCGTGGCGAGCAAATTTATTAGAAGTTTATAATAAAGCAATAATTGGTAGCTAATTTGTTACTCAGAAGCACGTAAATTCGTTTATTACATTAATTTCAGATTCATTCTGCGATATTCCACCCCTCCTTGCGCGATAAAATAAGGTTGTACATTTCAGAACGCATCTCGCACTGCATATAAAGTAAGATGTTATCAAACGGCGGATATATCGCAAGGACGCATTTAATATTTTGGTACAATTTCGAGACTAGGCAACTTATATAATTCGTTTGTATCGTTTATTTTTTAAGGAAACTGTAACATATTCAATGACTTATGCATCGATATTACTGCGCAATGAAGATTTACGTCTTCAAATAAAGGTCGAATTGACAACTTATCTACTTAAAGTGCCAAACTTCCAAGAACTTCGAAGAAGCTCCTCGAGAATCCGTGAAACTTTTCTGAAATGTACATATAAAGTCACGGCAAACGAAACTCATACTTTGAATCAAACGCTTTTGTGTCGAAAGATCAAGATAATATTCAACGTGGACGATGCCAGTGCAACGCGTCGTGGAATGCAAATTTAGATCAATTATATCGCGATTATCGTTGTTGCGATACAGCAAATATAGCTCATTTTAATTCTGCGGGCAAGCACTCAGCAAATCGCTTCGTCGGTCGCACTTCCCCAAAACATGGTTGACTGAATTCAAAGCAGAATTTCACCTCCGGCGGCGTATCGATCGATCCGAAAAATATTCGCTAAGAAATTGCTCTGGCCAACCGACCGTAACTGTTCGCGCGATGCCGGAAACTGCATAAGCAAGGGAGGCAAGGAATTATCGAGAAGAGCCATGAGCGACTAAATACAAACACAACCGGCAAGGAATAGCGAAAAAATGCCGAAAGGGAGGAAGACGCGAACGAAATAGCGAATGAAAATCCAAGACTGGGTAACTGTAGTTGCAGTCACGGTCGATGTGGTCGTTGAAGCCAGTCGAGTATTGTTGGGACATGTGGGTCAACCCGTTCTGTATTTCCGATGACGACATACCGACGTAACAACGAATAAAACGAGAGAGAGAGAGAGAAAGAGGGAAAGATAAAGAGAGACAAAGCGAGGCAAGCAGCTGTAAAAGCAAAGTACTACAATGGAAGGAAGGCGAGATTCGAAGCTATAAGAGGACGTTGTGTCAACACCTTAAGGTCTAAAAGGCGCGACCCATCGCCTTTAACGTTTCGCCGGGAGCTAAATGACCAGTTTGAGGATTCTCGTTAAGGATAACGTCTTAACCCTCGTAATTGCGTAACTGCATGCAATTTGAACTGCTATTCCCTCGCCGGAAGTTCCGGCACGATGCATCGTGCAATGAAGAGGACTGTACATAATCTTTAATTAAAGGTCGATCACAAATGAAAAATCGAGCATTATCAATACAAGTTTATATCAGTACGAATACTTTGAATAATAAAATTATATCGCGAGCACGAATTGCAGCTTTCGATAAAGATTAATGACGAAAAGGATTTCATAAAAAATATGTATTAATGATATTTTGAAAAAACGTACCCTTTGTAATTGTCTATTCTGCCAATCAAATTGTTTTATAATTGCAATAATTTTACTTTCTTCTCGAAATATATTGCTGTGTTCGTCGATTTTACGAGAAACGTAAAACTTCACGTTTACGTGCGCGTCATGTCTCGGAGGAGATCGTGCCGTTAATGGCAAGCGATTGATAATTTGGTGCCCTTTGGGAATATCAGACGCGAGATACGACTGTGTCAACAGCATGAGTTGTTGAAGATCCAGATGCTTCGTTGAACCCGCCATTTTGAATATATCACGTATATATTCGTTTGCGAATGAAAGAGACGTTTTCCTTATCGCGCCCAGATCGCTGTACAATTTGAAACTGTGCACTCTCAGCGGTGTCAAAATGTTTACGCAAACTTGCATATCATCGTTGATACAGGTTGCATTAATTCGATAACGTGCTAGTTCGCGAGTTACAACGCTTCTAAATGAAGCACCCCATCGATAAAATATTAATCTACAAAATGCGTGGCGCGATGAATTTATTTTCACGTAGCGAGTAAGCATATTACGCCGCGTATTAAATGTTACATTTTCCAGAAAAATTCGTTCTCCCCGTATATGAATAATATTTTTTTGTGCAGAAGATAATTTCATTTGCGAAAACAATATGCATACTAAGCGTACGCTTTTGGGCGAGTCTTAGCAGTAAAGGCACAAAATTTTCATTAAAAGTGCTACGGATCACACTAAAGATAAAAAATGGTCCATGATATCGTTGCAAAGAGCAGTTGATTCTATTTATCTTCAAAACTCTGCAGCATCGTATCACCTCGGTCAAAGCTGTGATACTTCGTTAAAGATGCACGAAAATTATAATTTGCATTCGGCAGTCGGAACTTTTAACTAGGTTAATTTCTAGTCAGTTTCGCATACTGTGAATTTACTTCTTTCCTTCGAGTCTGTACATTAGGCTCTTTGTCGAACTTTTTATCCCTGTTCCTTAATGACGTCAAAAGTATATTCTAAAGAAAATTTTAAATTTAAAATGCAACTTCGTTAATGAGACTGTATACATATAACTGTATATATTCTAACGCGTATCACGGAAATATATTACAAGGAGTGATATAAATTTTTGCAGTAACTGGCGCATATTTAAGACTTTTAAAAAGTACAAGTCCAAGCGTAAGTTGACGCTGCTGGAATTTAAAATAACTTTCAAACAATGTGTACGTAAATGTAAATTAAATTTACGATAAAAGGAGCTGGCAGACAGCTCTATGTTAATATATGAGAAATCTATTGCTCAACGTGTTAGAACGTCAAAAGGAATACCGTTGTAAAAAGCGTAAAAGAGTTTCTTCACGAATACGTGAGTAAAAGTTATTATTCCCGTCGAAGTTTGTTTTACTCCCGCTATTGCAAAAGTCATATTTTACGGAACAACGCTAGATTTAATAACACAGTTTAAAGGTTTTACGTGGAGAGCATCATGCCCATCGAAAAATGCTCTCTCGTGGCTCTTAAAAACTCTACGGTATACGTAATTCATTCGAGATACGCAACGACTTGAAACCACTTTAATGCCCTCGTTAAAGTCCTAGGCGCGGTCGAGAGAAGCCTTTATAAATTACGGCCTCGTTATATTCGTGAAATTAAAAATTGTGCGTACGCTCACTTTTCAGCGAGTTTCACAGGAAGTATCCGCGTTGTTTTCACGAGTCTGTCCGTCATTACCTTACAAAAAAAAGAAGAAAGACGAATGTAAGTTAACGTAAAGAAAGATGAAGATAGACATGAAAAAAAGGATCAGCCGACAGGTTGCAGGCTCCGGCGGCTTCACTCTCTCTGTTCTCAAACTCTCTTCATTCTCAGACTTTAATGTTTGATACCGTCATTTGATATCGTCTCACGTGAAAAAGCCGCTGCAATTTATCAAATTCTAAAATTTCGCCGGACTCGGGAAAGAAAAAGCGTTTTTAAATATTTTTGAAAATATCTGCAGAAAAATTTAACGATAAATATCGAATTTACATGTTTTTTTAACTTTGATAATCGTATAGTTCTCATTATTATAGTGTCAAATAAAATAAATTCAAGAAATTTATATGACAGTGACAATGACATAATAAAACGCATTGTACGCAACAAATCCGTTTTGAACAAAGGCAAAGAAGCACGCGGCACAAAATTATTTTGACATCTGGATATTTGTTTTACAGTGCGAACAAGACTAGATTGGCGTGTAGTTGCGTCACATAAAACGCGGTTGTGATAATTTCTTTCATATTCAGCGAAAAATTAACCCCCGCTGTGTACGTAGCGTCGAGAGAATTACGGAACCGACGAAAGAAGGAAAAAAAAAAATAAAACAAAACGGAAGCTAGCACGCGGAAGAAACTTACAATGGAGTTTTCCGGAACGATCCGATTACATTACATTCGCGAGCGGCAGCGATGTGTGAACGCGGATTCAACCGGCGTTTGCATGCGTAATACCCGCGTTGGATACGACTTAATTACACGGAGTGCCATAAACTCGCGTTGAATCATTGTCACAATCTTCTCGATTCGCGCCAGCCGGCGCCACAAGCAATGGTTTACCGGCCGTTTCTATCGCATGATTTACGTCCGAATGTACTTTGCATTCCATTTACAGGGAAAGGGTGCGTGCGGCTTGCGCAGGGAATAATCCCGGGTCCGCGGCCTCACGGTAAGCCCCATACATTACGCCTTATTTACACGCGTGTGACAAGTTTCTCGCCCCTTCCTTCCCCCCTTGTAACCTGTGCCTCGATGCATTAGCGTCGCATGCGCGTGGAATTCGTCAGCACGGTTCGTTCTCTATTGCGTTGCGTTGCAATTAATATGCATAACTATAATTACGTTCCAGCGCTCGATAACGCGCGCTCGACTGGACGTAATCGGCGTACTTTCTCACACGCGACAAAATGTCACAAAGATTCCTTAAGTACTTCTTTACGTTCTCGATAATGGCGTATCGCGTTAATTTATATATGTTATATACTTATACAGATGGTATATTTCAAGTTGCGCTAAATTCCGGAGGCTACAGAAGCGGTATATATGAAGAGGTAATAATTTATTTTTATGGCGTGCTGCAGTCGTGAGATAATTTTTTTATGTCGCGTATCATAGAGAGAAAAAATAAATAGGAACAAAATAGTAACGAGTACGTAACTACCTTAATTGATGATGGACATGCACGGCTTATACATATAATAAATTGTATTCTAATATGACTGTGAAATGTACCTGGAATTATAAAACTCGGATATGTGAGCTAATTGCTTAGTTAACAAAGTTGCACATTTTTACGGCACAAGGATTAAACCAAAGTTGTGACACACTATTAATTTCTCTAACTTTAGCGTCATAATATCGCGCTGCACGTTTGTAACGTTACATGGCTAAATAATGTTCAACAATGTTGCAACGCACCGTGAAATAACGTAGCGGAGTATAACAAAGGCCTCTTTGTTTAAAACCGTCTTAATTCTCATTACGTGGCGCGAATGCGGCCATTCACATTATTAGTCCCATTATTTGGAGATTTACAAAGTTTTCCGGCATTTATTAATATGTCAGTCAATTTGTACAAAAAGAAATAGTTAAAAAATTTTAGTTAAAATGTTAAAAGAATGAATTAAGAAAAATTATTTTTCTATCATTGTCCTTTTTGTACTCAAATACAATAATGTCTTCTCAATAAATATAAGAATACGGATATTTTCAGCATCTTTATTGAACTTCAATTTTCTTGCTCTGCAACTATCGCTTACTTTGATATTCCAGTCATTGTTATACTCAATACCACTCTTTTGAAGAGCATTCTTTTGCGAAAAGCAAATTAAATATTTTACTGTATACATTAATTTAGTTTAAAATTTTCCTTGTAAATTTAATTCTTGATATTTCGTCAAACACACAAAGATTTAAAAAATAAACGATAAATTTATCTCAAATTAGAAATTAACAAAATAACAATATGAGAGATAAAATATGCAATAGTGACAAATAATTATCATCGTCAAGCTCAATTAATAAAATAATGTAGTAATATTTTAATATTTAACATATTCGTAAATCTTTGTTTCTTTGGAAATTTAACATGGAATTTAATATTCAATGCTTCATTTTGTGGCGCATCCTTTTAATCAAACTTGCGGCATTTCTTGCTTTTGTGTTTTTCGACACGAGATTTAGTTAAGGCTAGATATTTCGCACCATCATGCGGATTATTCGTCGACGTAACCTTGATAGTAATTAGAACTTCCTACGCTGGATAATCTTCCTGTAAAGGATCACGGTCTGACGCCTACCACGTACTGAACTTGAAGGGTGGATCAAATTTGCTCACGTACGCAGGCACGTGCGAGAATAGTTCGTTTGTGTGAATCACGTTTTCATACATACGCGGCAAACGGAATTTGTACACCTGAATTCGCAGTTCGCGGAATTAAACGATCGAGAGCCACGTACGCACGTGGTAACCAAATTTTGACAATTAAACGTCTACCGTCTACCGAGCACGATCAAAAATTCGAAGGCAATTATGAAAAAAATATTATCTTTTGTATTAGATTTTCATTTATAGAAACTAAAACAGAATATATCTTATTTTGATGATATTCTCAATAAAGAATTAATTATTAATTATTTTACATTATAAACTAATAACTACTATAATGTCAAGTTTTATGACATCAATCAATATACGCAATGTTAAAACTAATACTTATCTGCACTTACGTGATACATTTATACTTTTTATATTACTATCATATTATTTATAAATACATTATTTCTAGCAAGATATGTTCCACATTTTGTAATTCAATTATCCTCAAATATTTATGAATTAAAGGTAATACATTGCCGAAGATTAAATATGCATTAAGTGAGTCATTGAAGTTGGTATACCGAAATATTTTCTAAATCGAAAAACTCGTAAAAGCTTTATCCCCAAAAATAACAGGTCTACGATTGTTGCAGAATGGTCGTGAAATAACACCCGCACAGACAAACTTCGCTGTTCCTGAGGTTTGAGTATTTAACAAAATCCTTGAAAGTACCTTGTTAAAAGAGCCAAAATGGGTTGAACGAATAGATAGTAGAAAAGCTCCAAAATCTTTCGTAGAGGAAAGTTTGTAAGCCATTAAAAAGGTCATGCACTCCGTAAAACCAACAGTTTCATAATATCATAGTTACATAATTTGCATGAAGATATTTGTATGGATTAAATACAATTCTTCATATCAGCAAATCTAGATTATTGTTATTATACGATTATTATCCGTACTATATGGAACAAAAGATTTCTACAATGGCAGAGGATTTTAGGTTTAAATCCGTATATCTATTATTTACATGTG
The DNA here is from genome assembly GCA_037157785.1 of Cephalotes varians. Classification (NCBI taxonomy): domain Eukaryota; kingdom Metazoa; phylum Arthropoda; class Insecta; order Hymenoptera; family Formicidae; genus Cephalotes; species Cephalotes varians. The sequence goes on along the minus strand of JANQDE010000002.1, from coordinate 810,210 downwards.
CGGTGTATTTGTAAACTCATATATTAATTATCCCGATATTAATAGCATAACCGATGCGTATATCTCATAGGTGGTAACTAATTCGCAACGATCGAGTCACATTGCGGTGAGAATAGCCGCACGGTAGATAAATAAATTGAGCGATAGATAACATTGATCTAACTATAAATTATATAATACATATATTTGTACGTGTAATTTTCATGCTAACCAGTTAATCGCACCACAAGCGTGATCACATCGCATTAAATCGCACGTCTATAATTACTGCGTCGAATATTCCGTCAACATATCATTAAATCATAGCATTCTGATAGCGTAAATTATTATAAAATATTTAGCATAGATTATCCTACACTAATTCATAAGCTTATATATCTATTAAATGCAAAATATTAAAACTACAATTATCTTTTCTAATTTGTTTCTAACGCATTGTCATTTTAAATAATTGTCTTAATATTATAATATAAATTAATGATACATAATAGAAATAAATTTATATGAATAAAGTCAAATTCCTAAAAGCTAGAATGGCAAACTGAGAAACAACATACATATATTTGTATGTGACGTTTCAATAAACAATGTTCGTATTTATCAAACCACCATCCTAGATAAAACATTCTTTACAACAGAGCTGGGATTTAGTTGCACATTTCGAGCCGATTTCAGAGTCGACGCCCACAGATCTCCTCTTGCCGCTCATATCCTAGCAACGAGCCTCCGGATGCTTGTAAACAACGTTCGTGATGCTTCACCTCAGGAGCGTTCGGATTCTAAGATGATATTGTAATCCCCCTGAGCTTTGAGTAGCTAATTAGAACTTTTCTTTTTTTTATTTATGCTTTGCATTTAATTTTACACTAATAATTAAAATTTCTTTTGTTACTAATATTATTAATATTGTTAATACTATATATATTATTATTAATAAAATACGTATAATTTCTAGTCATTTTATAATTATCTATTTATATATTTTATTTAAAACTCCTATTTTGTGCGCCATATTTATAATAAATAGTATAATTAATTTACTGTTGCAATATGTATTAAAATATTAATTAAATTAAAATTTAAATAAAACATATAATTTGGTTTTTGTTTTTGTTTTTGTTTTTGTTTTTGTTTTTGTTTTTGTTTTTGTTTTTGTTTTTGTTTTTGTTTTTGTTTTTGTTTTTGTTTTTGTTTT
>JANQDE010000002.1:723891-792634 GCA_037157785.1 Cephalotes varians | reverse complement strand
AAGAAAGGTAGAGGTCGTACAAACGCATTGAATGTGTGTGTGTAAAATTATGTGCTATACAATTGCGCAAAATTTCGTTCCTGCTAAACGAAATTTCATCTCCATTTATGTTCCTACAATCGAGATGACATTTTGAACTAAACGTCTAACCCAGTAATTGTGTGACCATCAAACATACACTATTTTAAATCTAACGGCATCCTAAAGTTATTTATCTTAATCTAAATAAAATCGATTGATACATACGCGCACGAAAAAGTTACAATCTATTAAAGTGACGAACTAGACACACGGCTTGAAAAAAGTTTGTACAAATTTTAAAGAAATTAGACTTAAAAACTGTGTTGTATGAGCATGGTGGCTGGATCTACGTTCATCATCGACTGTCAAGCGCAGTTTGTGCGAAGGGATTTCATCGCCGCAATATTCCCAGATGATCGTTAATTCGACAAATTATTCATCATCGCGGAAATGAAACGCCGAGCCGAATCGACACAACTTCGCTAATAAATTAACTAGCAATCGCTCAACCGCCTCTTGCCGGTGAAGTTCTAATTGGATCACTTGTACCCGTCATCGTCGTGAGGAGCCTCGACGTCACACGATGATCCTTCATCCCCGGCGCGATCGGCAACGACATTTTGAGTGAATTTTTCGACTGAAGATGCGCGTCATACCCGCGCAGCAGCCTGTTGTTTTCCTAGAGAGAAACGCCACATATATTTCCACTCGTCCCGCGGACTCACCCCCGCACGCGCATTCACGTTGATATAATGCACGCCGCGCGCTCTCCGATGTAGAAAGGCAGCGGTAGAGACAGAGGGTGAAGAGGGCGGGAGGTGAGCGGGCGCGGAGTGGAAGGCGGGACCATAGGTGAATCCCGCAAAATTGCAATTCCAGACGAAATGGAGTTCTGGTATTTTATCCGGCGTATGCACCTTGCGAATTCGAACGCGCGCACGCGTGGTATGCACGCTCGTCCGTCCATCACTCATGGAAGGCCCGCGCACATATGTATATATATATATATATATATATATATCCGAGAAGATTGTAAATAACGGCACTCAGGTGTGGCACGACGGTGACGCATCGCCATCCGACGTGTATAAACGTCTCGTTTTAGCGTCGCCGGAAAAGTCCCGCTTAAATTGGCAGTTAAGTATTTTATTCATCCCGTCTTCCTCGCGCGCGAAACGCGAACTCGAAACGCTCGGCGTATCATGTATGCTTTGTGCTTAAATATTAAAGATTTCGTACGGTGGACGTGCGCACAGATACGTTTAGCGAAATGGTATTTTTATTTACTCACTTGAACTGACTCGCAAATATGTTAGAAAAAACGTGCATTTACTACAAAATCAATCTTAAAAAGCTCAATATAACATACTATGAATATATGTATCTCTATTGGTTTGTAGCTTAATAACCAATTTAAATATTTATATCGCTCGATTATATGTTCAAGTATGCCCAATATTATTATCTACATTAAATTTCTTCATAACATACACGCACAGAAGACATGAGAGACGTATGAACGTGACCTAAAGGTAAATTATATAGGTAGATCAGATGCCTTCAAACACGCTCATATCCTCCTCGTTTGGACCCTCGAGGCTTTGCCATAGCTGAAATCGTAATTGCTCGAGGAGGGATTCGCTACACCCTCTCGTGGTAAGGGGCTCTATCCCGCGCAATGGGCTAAACGTAACCATGATTTACGACTTTGTGGTCGATAAGGACCACTATGAATGCGAGAACATTGGCGGTATAATGTTTTCCAGGCTGATGATACTCCAGTACGGAAAACCATTTATCGCCCTATCTACAAGCTTCTGTACAACCATAAAAGGATTCACAGGTGACAAAATGTTCTCTCATGGAATCGCACAACAATTAAAATTCGAAACATTATAAGATTAAAATATAATACCGATAATTAAAATATTAAAATACCGATTTTAAGACATAAGTAAACCCAAGATAATAAATTGCTAATATGTCAAATCTAAAATGCACGTACGAATTCATTTTGTACATACATTGAGAATTGCTATGATACCTAATTTCCGATTCATTCCTTATTTTCTAATTCACGATTTAAAAACTTGAAGAAAATATCAGTAGTAGGATTTTCCCCAGCTATAAGATTATGGAAACACTCTCTCTCTCTCTCTCTCTCTCTCTCTCCTGTCTCTTATACACATCTAGATGTGTATAAGAGACAGCATATATATATTTCAATATGTATTTTTCACTCACAAGCATCCAAGCTCAGTACATCACGTCGAGTCCTCGTTATACGCTTTATTTCATGGCGAAAAAGGCCGCAAACGTCTTCTCCTCGTAAGTGGCAATTTGCGTAAATGGACACCCCAAGTGTACTCCCGTTTATTCCCGCGAACTACGAGATTTGTCATCCCCAATAGCTCGCACTGACTTTCCAGCGTTCACGATAATGCTACATTACTGACGTGGCCGGAATTCGGAGGTAATTCTGGGACGTATGCGCTTCGTCTCGCTACGCGCATCTGCGAGAATGCATCTCGATGCACTTCTGAAGATGGGAATTTGACGCGTTTTAGATACGTAAAGTGTGATGGATGGTCGTTTATGGATATTTTCCTCTAAAGGACGATTAAGAGGCGCTTAGAGGCTCATGCAAGCGAGAACTGTAACTACAGTCAAAGTACCGAGTCAAAATTATGATGGATATTTATTCCGTCTCGCAAAAGTTGAAAAGAACAGACAAGATATAAGTTGATATAAGAGACGAAGAAAGTCTCTTTTTTATATCTTTTTTCTCGTATTCTCCTAATATTTCATTTTTCAACATTCGTAATGTTGCAATATTTATCTCAGTGGCTTTGTTAATTTCATATAATTCCTGTTAAAAAAATGATTAATTAAAACAGCTTTAAATTCCTGTACGATCATATATAGCAACAGTCTCGTAGCCGCCAAGAATTGTAGGGAATTAATCTCGCAATTTTTATGGATGTCTCGCAGAAATCGATAGAAGCAGAACAGAAGTTAATAAGGCACGAACAAGTCGGTCGAGAGAAGATAGAGCACTGAGGTTTATTTAGGTCGTTGACAAATGCCATATACGCGTGACTTTCTATTATCCCTCGTACCTTCTGTCATCTCTTGCAACTACCAATTCCGGCACTTTAACTGCCTAAATTGCGGAAACTGCGAATTCTACATCCTAACACAGCAGATGCATCCGTCTTTTAGCCAATTAAATAATTGTAACTGTAATAATTTGAATTCACCATAGCGATTCAGCTAACATTACAGCTTGCGTAAATTTCAAAAATAATTATTATTATTTTTCAATATATTTTGATTCTTTTAAAATTATTGTTACGCGATCATATATGTTGCTATATTAAAATATATATGCAGTAATTATGTTTTCTCAATTTTCAGAAATTCAAAAATACAAGAACAAAGTATGAGGAACGTTCTGTGACAATCGCTTTCTCGAATAAAGGAAATAATATCGGAACGAGTTATCTCGGAAGTGGCTCGGAGAGCGTTTAAAGGATTGGGTCTCAGAGCAATAATTGAATCTCTCCGCTCGTTCTCGTATCTGGCAGGGTATCATGAGATCGGGAGGACGATGAGATAAGAATCGCTATGTCAGTAGGAAAGGAAAATGAGGGGTGAGCACCGACGTATCTGCCAACCGGTACCGCCCTTCGTTCAAATACGACCGCGCGACCAGTTAAGAATATTTTATCGTAGAATATTCGCGCGCAAAGACCGGTAAGGCCCCGCACTTCTGGAATTCTCCTGACACAGCAGATTTTGCAAGGGTCCGCCCGTGCCGACTGCATGAGCATTTTTCTTTCTTATCTTTCGAGTTCTCTTTGCCGCTGTACCTTCGCTGCGACAGACACGTGAAATGTCAAGTGAAATGAAGGAATAAAAATTCGAGACGGTTCGCGGAAGATTAATCTTAAACATCGAGACAATAGTTAATTGGATTTAATGAGAAGATAACGCTAATGAAACATTGACGATTCATCGTTTTATGAAGATATAACTTATCATTAATTTGTGTAATAAAAAGAAAGGAGAGAGAAATTGTATTTGTAATCTGCGAATGTTTTTTTTTTTTTTTTAAGTAACACAGTTTAGAAAAAAAATCATAAGAACCATTCGTAAATAGTATGGCATTATAAAAGTTTTCCAATTTTAGCTTATGTAACAAGTAACTCGAGTATTTCAAGCACCATCGAAATGCGGAAACAGGTCAAACAGAGCAATTCTAAGAATGCATTTATTAATGGCCAATTATTTTCATACAGTTCATTGGAAAATTTCGTGTAATTTTATTTAAGTACTTCTATGAGATAATCGTGTGCCTATAAACTCATATTTAAATAATAACAAAAAAGTATTTTAATTTACCTTGTGTTTTAAATTTTTTAAATCTGAATCTAAATCGCGAGAACCAAAGTACAAAACCTTTTTCTCTCACACATACATACATGTACACACACACATGCACTGGAATGTCTAAAAATATAAAAGGTTGATAAAATTTGGCAAGAGACAAACGTCAATGTTCCACATTAGCAGCCAACGACTACTATCGATTTCAGAAGTCTCCGATCTATACTCGACCATCGATCTTGCTCTAATAGATGAGCAAGGACGGAAAGTCGATTTGTTCGGTCGAGTAGCGGCGTGTTTTATTTGTCGCGGTGAGACGTCGTCGGGCCGGGGAAATGTAGAGTTATTACATCCCGACGGAGGAAGAGGACCGTTTTCAGGCCAGGCGACGAAGACCGGACGAAAAACGGAGCGAGCGGAAGCAGCGACTGACGAATTCGCCGCGGGAAGCGACACACTCGTTTTCGGAGAAGTTATATTGCTAACTACAGCTCTTCTGGAGAGGTCATCGCCTCGGCCTGTCTCTCATACACTGCATGGGAATCGATGTTTACTTGTATCACGCGAACGAAATTACGAAGACAGCGGATAAGTTGTTCTGCTCGTTTGACAATACAAGTGAAGCTATAATCTATCAAATGTATATACAGCTTCAAAAAAATTCAATGTTGCATCGCAAAGCAAAGTCGTGATGGAAAGATATCAATAAAATATTACATAATGCACAAAAACGTTAAATTCTTGAAAAATGTAATTTATCTAACTTTTGGCATCATACTGTCAATGTCTATGAAGCGCCAAAGCATAACCATTGAATTTATTTTACTTTTCATGATGCACTATTTTATCATTTTTTTCTCTGCATTTCTATTTCGCGAAATATTGCGGTTTAAGGTAAAGATAGCCTCGTTTCTGAAGCTTTACATTTATCATCTCTTATTTTCGTTTACTATTTTTCTGTCGTCCGTAGTTCTGTGAAATATAGATACTATTATTTTTTAAATTATTTGTGTGTGTTCTATATATCCGTAGATATTTATTTTTAATATTTTCTATAATTCCCTTTTTTTCTTCTATCTCTTTCTCTAACGTTTTTTTAATATAATTTTTTTATTATTTTTTGTTTCATTTATGAAAATATTATTAAGTTCTTTTATAAAATCAAGAAATTATATACAACATATTATTATATATTGATTATCATTCCACGATTATATTATTCTGAATTTCTACTAAAAATATTTTATTACTTTTGTGTGTGTGTGTGTGTGTGTGTGTGTGTGTGTGTGTGTGTGTGTGTGTGTGTGTGTGTGTGTGTAATATATTTAGTAGATTAAACTGTATACAAAATTACGAGGTCACTTAACAAATAACCCATTTTTTACAAGCTTGGCATAAAATTCTACGCAGATATATTTCAGCACTTTGCGAGGCTTTTAAATTTATGAACGGTTAACATAAAAAGTCGAGATAGTTAACTTTTCTACAAAACTTCAGATTTAAACATTAATTTTTAATAAAACTGTCAGAAAGTGTGTTATAGGAATATAGTTTTTAAAATTTTTCTTGTTAAAATATTTAAACATTATTAATATTTAATCTTAAACATCAGGCAAATTTCCAAATAGATTCAGAAAAGAACTTAAATCATCGAACGAATGAAATAAAAGCAGTCGTCCATATTTTCAATGTACATAAGATAGATAAAATCCAGAAGCGGCAATATTTAGCGTTGATTTTGCATAAATACAAGCCAATGTTTTTCTATCGATTTAACCGTTTAAATTTTTATATTCTGACCGATAGTTCATAAAAATTCGTTTGCTCACCATACACGTGATCGCAAAATAAATCACGAAGAAACATCGTGTACCAAACCCACCGCGAAATCCACAGGGTATTATCAAATCAGAGAGTTCTTCCTCGGTCTTCCCTTTTTCACTCAGCAGGCTTAAGAGAATTTAGGAGGCGGATGCCTTTTCCCTGTGCGAGCGCGGAACTATATTTTACAATGTGGCGTAATCGAACACGTTGTTTTCCTTTCTCTCTCTCTTTTAAGTGCTTTCCCATACGTATTCGCGGCACATCGTTTCGAGCAAATCAAAATATTTCGAGAATTATGTGTTTATGTAACAAAACGCGCAACGCAGACAAACAATACGTTTTTTAAGATCTATGCAAAACGTGAATTTGCAACATATGCAATTTTACACAACAAAGATTTCAAATACAAATCAGTGTGTCTTTTCGCTACAAATTTAAGAGATTGACAAGAAAATCATTTAGTTTCTCTTTAGTATTTACGGTAAAGTTTTGATTGTTCAACTTTTCCAAGAGCAACATGTACGCAAGCCCCGATTTGTCCTGTATCTTGTATATAGGGGGAACGTCTCTTCGACTATCCATTTACCCACTATACCACCCTCAACGAGCACGCATTGTACTCTCTCGTATTCTGTGTTCGTACCCTTTTAGTGAATACGCCATTTTATCCAGGTGTATGTGTGCGGATCCATGATCACCTACGCGTTCGTGTGGTCGTTCGCGGGGATGAGAGAGAAAAGGGTGTACAGCGACAGTGCTAACCAGTGTTCAGAGCGGAACGTGGCCATTGGCGGTTGGTGCAGCGAAGAGATGAGGATGGTTTGGGTCCAAAGGACGTGCTTGCTCCTCCACCTTTTTCTATCTCCGGCTTTATTTTTCTCCGTTTCGCCGCGACACTGTCTTTGTCCTCCAGTGAGCTTCCTCCCGGCGGACTAAAGGGGAAATGCGAAAATGTGCCGAGACTTTAACTTCATTATGCTGGAACGCGCTTTAATTTCGGTCGATCGTCTTGCACCAAAAGAAGAAGTGGAAATAAGAGATATCGAGAATAAACGGCCGAAATACGGACGTGCAGCGACAATTGTAAGAAAATACGGGCGAGATATGTAATATTATCAAAATTCTGGAACGTAATTTATTTTTAACAATAGAAATTCTTTACTGAGAAAAAAATAATTAAAATTTTTCGTTAAAAATATTTAAGGATATCGCGAATATAAAACAAATTGCGAGTAGATAGAAGGTAGAGATGGTTAACACTTTCATACAAAAGCAAACGTATGACAACGTGGTGACATTCTATAAAATATGCAACGCTTGTCCAGTGAATTTGATGAAACTTTTCGCCGTAAAACTGCCAAATTGTTCAAACATTTATGGGAGCAAAATTTTTCATGCATCATAAATGTAATAGAATACGTCTGCTACGCTCTCGCGTATTTAACATGCATTCGTCGGGACAAAATAAGAAGAGCAATAATATTAATAAGAAATGTCAACAATCATAATAACAATGCCAATGAGCAAGCAGTCCGTCTAGTGTTTCCTGAACAAAGGTTTTGTAGACAAACTTATAACAGTAAAAGCTACAAGACTTGATAAACCGGGTGTTCGTTTTCGAGGATAACACGAGCTCGGCTAAGAGGCAATATACGTGAAGCCATGCATTCTTTATTGACACTCGTCCCGATTATCTTGTTTGCACATGGAGATTGAGAAAATATTGAGCCGTAGACTGCGTACTCTATCCACTTACTGGTAGTCATATAGCTTGCACATTCACGCCACTGTATGTAGCAAACTACTTTTGTATTAATATCTAAGAGTGCTCGCTCGAGTAAAATACAAATGTCGTTTTCTCTAACTATATTACGAGACGATTTCATGCAACGTGTAATTTTCTTGAGCGCAATTATTTGTCATCGTGAACTTCAAGAATTTACCCGATATCTATATATCGCATATAATAGGAAATTATATATGGAAATATATTCGCTTGATGCATGTTCGTTCGGTTTGTATTTGAAATATAATAATTATGTTATGCGTACAGTGCATTCTAATCGCTCAAATAATTTACATTAACGAACCGAAGAAATATTATCCAAATATTGTAAATTAAACGCGGCGATGATTGAAACTTGTATTAATCGTACTAGAGTTCTGAAATGAGGCTTGGAAGCAAGTGAATATTCCAGAATATTTGCACGTCTTGCTTTACTGTTTACTCGCCTTACTTTACGACCTGCTTTACACGTTTCTCATCGCGCGAATGAGCGCGTTTCAAAGTACACTTCATTGTTATCGCTGCTTTCGTTTGCTTTTCGCCGTACTTGCTCTATATTAGCACTTTGCATCTCATGCTTATTCCAAATACTTGCCGCCAGTATGGCGGCGTATAATTGCATAAAAGAATGAAGAGGCATCAATGATCTTTAGTAAATAATTGCTACTCGGCTGTCACAACATTTTAGCCACAAAGAAAACACTTGAAGCTTTCGCCAGACTATGCGCGATTCGTGGTAATACTCTCCCTTTGATTTCGTAAAAAAAAAAACTGCACTAACGAATTGACACGAATATTAATCAAATATTAATGACGAGTACAAATTCAACGAATATCTATTTGCAAATCTCATAAGTAGAAAATTGCGAATTTCAAACTGTCTTCGATCATATTTTTGTAAATATTGTATTATATTTTTGTAAATATAATACTTGTATTATATTTACAAGTAAAACAAAAATTAAGATAACACTGACGATAGTATTTTTTTAAACATGATATCGCGAGAAATAGAAGAATTTTGTGTAATATGAAAATATTTAAAGTCTCCGAGCAAAAGCACGTTGTGCTATTATTAGATTCTTAGCTCGGGCTTAGAATATTTTTACACAAAATCCTTTTACTTCTCACAGTCTCATATATGAAAAGTATTATCGTTTACATCAATTTTCGTTTACGAATACAGATATTATATTTCTTAAACTCCTACTTCTATAGTGATATTATGTGAAGCCTGAAAAGAAATGGCTTTGCCGCCTATATGCATTTGAATATATGTATATGCATATAGAGAATTGCCATTGACACTAGGTAGGTACCACAAAAGGCATCATGGATCGTAGAAACGTCATGCATTCCGTTTGGCCAGCTTACAATTCCAAAGCCTCGTTTCGTACACGAGGTGCACAGTGACCCTTTGGTCTCCAACCGTCTTCTGCTTGATATATTCCCGAGGGAATCGATTAATACGCGCGATTGCGGATGCAACGAGCCGCTTCCAAGACCCCGCATACCGTAATGATCAAACGACAGGATTTCCACACCCTTTCAGCTTGGGCGCTTGTATTATTTGCAGACGTGAAATTATCGAAGGAGAAACGGATAGGAATATGAGATAATACGTACGTATGATAATGGATTTGCTGAAACGTGATACTATTGTATTATTACGCATTTTGTTGTTGAGAATGCGGTTCGATGTTTCTTCTAGCATATAAATATTAATTAAGTTTTATTTCATTTTGAAAACGTGCATTTGTGTGCTTAATTATTTTTAAGCTGTGACAAGTATACTACACGCTGTATATTTCTTTTTATTTTAGTGAATTTTTTCTTTTTTATGTCCTAAAATATTCTAAAATGTGTTAAAATTACAAATATGTTTTTTGTTTTACTGAATAAATTTTATTTTAATAGCAAATGCAAATTTTCTACTATATGACGAGTATACTCGACATAAACATCGAAAGGTTAATAATCAAAACTACATTAAAACTATCAATTCAATATAATTATGTGCATTCTTTTAAATGACATTGACCATTAAAACTATTAGTGCATTTGATAGCGTAATAGATAATGAAATTCTGGATTCATCATGGATAAATCATTAATATGCTCAATTATAAATACAGTTATCGGGATATTAATTCATTTCTAGTCAAGAATAAAAGACTTTTATTCTATCTCACGAACATCGCAACAGTACAAAGCAATCGTGTCCCACGTGCAATAGAAAGTTATTACGTTGCTTCTGCCGAGCAATTGCAACTCCGAAGACGCCAACATCTCCGTAACTCGAACTAATACCTCCTACGACTTTAGACGGAAATTGTAAGCAGCGCGAGATACCATCGACTGTTCATTACCGCTTATGCGAAAATGTAATCTCGCGATAAAATATTTCCGCAGTTTACAAAGTTGTTCCGTGTCTGAATAACGATCAATGCAATTCATACAATTTCCAAATTTTTTTCAATTATCTCAGTATAAAAAACAAAATGTTTGAGAGAATAAAAAATTATTATTAAATTTAAGCTGTCAAAAAATATTAGAACAAATTAAACAATAAATGTTTTGTTAGATAAATTGAAAACTATTGTCTAAGAAATCTTTCATTTTAACATGAATATAATGAGTCATTGAAGTGAATACGCGGTTTTGTGGTCAAATATGTTTGCGGCTATGATATCCTACGTTATTTCGCGAATATCTGTGAGATATGGGCATGTGAGACCATTGTCTTACGCGTTTGCGTTTGTATATGCAATAGGATTCCAAACGGTCAGCATTGTGCTATTCAGTTCAAATAACGTAATATTGCTGATCTAAATTCTATAATTCTAAAATCAAACTCTAACAGCCCCTCCTTTTGTTAATTATTAATTACGTTACATAATATAACAACAAATAAGTACAAATAAATTACAAATAAATTACAAAAAAATTTTGATATTTGGTTTACATAAAGGATATTGGAATAAAATTGTCCAACAATACACTTTGCAAACAGATTTTACGGACTACCGATTAATTCAATCCAATACGATTTGCTGGTGTACAGCAAAAAAAAATATAGTCCTTGTAATCAAGCGCGACAGGTTATTTCGGTCTGGATGCATAAGCTATGGATCCATTGGTCGCATCTCGTTCGTATGCAATGACTGATGCAAACAATCTACCGCTTACGAATGACTATCACGTAAACATGTCGAGCGGAGCCCAATGAATTTGAACTATCGCCGATGTAAAAGTCTGCTTCGACACAACTCGCTTCTATCACGTCCCATAAGCTACCGCGAGCTCCATGAGAATGAGACCCTTGTGCGAAGCTCCTGCGTAGATTATCACGATTACATCATTCAACGGAATTTATGCTGAATGCTGAATTGATATCCATTAACGTTATGAGAATCCTTTACAGCAATAAAACATATTTTATCGTGAAAGACGGCAGCGCATAAAATATTCCGCGGAATATATCCTCCGTATCTTTTTACTGTCAGTTTTTTGTAAACTGATAAAGTTGTAACGCTTCCACGAATAATATAGACCAACGCTCAACGTTAATTAAATCACATGAGACACATGTGAGTGTCGAAGTTATCAAAAAATAACTCCAAAACGATTATGCACTCGAATAAGTTTCGTAATCTCGTAATGGGACTTAATTTGTGTTTCGTGGAGCAATGAGCAATCTCAGAATGAATGTGTTCCCGAAGAAAACGATTAATCCGAGCAATCGCCAATATAGTTCACCATTTTCAAGACTACGGATACTTTCGCAGTCCGTCGCAACTGCTTTTGTCCTTTTCTCCGATTTCCTGGATGCAGACGTCCTCTCTCTTTCTCTCCCTTTTTCTCTTTCTTTCTCTCTTTCGCAAGCAGCAGCAATAGCAATGCAGAGGTCAGTCGGGATCGTATTGCTCGACGGGAGCCACGCAATTGCAGTTGCGGAACCGCGAAGCTCGGCGGAATTCGAACTAACGGCATTCACCCGGACTCCTTGATACAACCGAGTCGCGCAACTTACAATTATAGCGTATACACGATAAAGCCCCATCGCTTTCCACGCGGACACGCACACTCTCCCGGGAAAACTCAATCTCTCGACTATGTTACCGCAATCGCCACGCATTCCCCGCTGCGACCATCGCGTAAGCGAAATTTAGTAATAGCTTCGTATCCCCCATCGAGCTGCAAAGGAATACATGTTAATAGAATTATTGATATTCCATTTCCACTCGCAAACTAACCGAGCACCATTAACCACTTTTAACGAAATCTCGAAATTTATTGAGACAAAATGTGTTTCCACTTGGAATATTCTTGCGTGAATATCAAAAAATATCGAGCATTAAAAGACGGAAATACGTTATTAAATCTCGAGAGTATATAAACAATATATTTTGATTTCTGTATACGATTAGAAGCTCCTTTGCATTTATTTTAATTATAAAACATATTATATGTACATAGAATATTTTTATGTACAGGCTTGCTCTGTACGTAAACTAGTCAGTAAAGAGTTATACACGCGATCCTTAGTTTGCTCAACATTGCCTATTCAGTTTGATCGTTACACGGACCACTAGCGATATAGCGAAAGCTTTAAGTGCCAACTAGCTTTTCAAATTATCATTTAAACGGATTCGAATTGTCCCATGATACCCGTTGTTCATAGCTAGACTATGCTTTCGAGATTATAGGCCGTCGGGACTAAAACCATTTCTCTCACGGAATTTAATCGGATCCCGGCGGAATTCCAGACCAGTCGTCTCGAAACAAATTCATGAAACACCAACTGTATATTCCAGTTTGCTTCCGAAATTCCAAGTAAGCCAATGCAACTCGCGTGAACTCCGCAAAAAAAAGGAAATGCGTCGTGCAGAAATGTACGCGCACAAATAAAATAAGGTGATAAAAAGAACAAATCTAGAAGTAACTATTTCGTTTCAACTATTTTATTTATTGCATTCCTAATATTACCCGACTGACTTAACTTATCACGTACTTTATATTCTTGTAATTAAATAACACTCGTGCCATTCTAATTATGTAAAGCTTGTTTTGATATCTGTGTGTTGCAACATATGAAATATTTCAATACATAGAATTTTATCTATAAAATTCTACAAAGTTTAATTAAACCTGATAAGTGATAAGCGTGATAAGCTTTCTGCAGTGCGAGAAGATTCCTCAAGTAAACGATATACTTCGTCATTTTCTGCGCGGACGTAATTATGCGGCTATTCGATCCCGGCATCAAATTAATCCAGGCATTATCGGATAGCCATAGCGAGCGCAACATCATGCTGCGACGTGCGAAGTTATCGATCGTAATTACCAGATTTTCTATTCAATACGCTGCATCGGTCGACACTGCATTACTGCATTGTATCATCAACGGATATTATTCGCGCCTTTTACAACTTATATTGCTTTTTCTCGCATAGTCAAGGAACGTAACTTACACAACCCGCCATTAAATCCGCCGTCATAGCGCCGTAAATATGTCCCATCGAAGATATTGCACTACAAGACGATACAGAGAGAGAGAAAGAGAGAGAGAGAGAGAGACGCGCGGAGTGAGAACAAAATTATTTCGCAGGCGTAATGGCGCGGATGTATCCAATAAAACAAGGAAAAACTAGCGGGCGATCGATCGCAGGGAAACAGAGGCGCGCAAAATTTTCTCCTCAGCATGCCAAACCCCGTAAATTTCTGAAGCTATTAAGTTTATCGGCCCGGGTAAGAAGCTCCTAACTTTTATAAATGGTCGTCTTGTCTCCGGTGCAATTTACGAAAAAAAACCTCGTTCCTCATTTCACTTAATTCTGCCACAGCGCGGACGAGCGGAAGGACGTCAGGTCGGATAAATCGATATACCGTTGTAATAGAAAACGATTGATTCATCCCCCCACGATTGATTGTCCCCTAAGATTGCCGTCCATCCCGCTCTGCCAAAAGATACTAAAATTTCAGTAGCAATGAAACTCTGAGTCCCAAATATTATTTACCATCTCAATATTGTTATTCTAATAATTTATGAATGGATGCAACAAACTGCTTCTGCCTGTTATACCCAATACGTATCGCTCTAGACATGAAATATTACGATATGTCGATTACATCATTCAGTAATACCTCGAGGCAAAGTATAATACAACGTTTCAGATATCGATACATTTATACACAGATACAATCTAATTTGTCATTCGGTTGATTGCCAATGAATCACTGTTATACTCTGCTCAGTGAAAAATGGATAGCAGTTATTCACAAATATTCACAATCAGTCACATGTTACGCAGTAGACGAAGAGAAAGGACGTAGGACAGGACGCACTTCGTATCACATGGAAAAAATCTCTTCCTGGAGCTGTACAGGCTGCTAAATAATTTCACTTCACGGACGCAACGTCATCGGTAATTTCGTCTGTCAAACTCGGACTGGCTGAGACAGCGGGGGTGTGGGTTTCCTGAACTTTTTTACTCTTTCGCGCTCTATTACCAGTTCCGCGGGATCTCCTACTGTCCTTCGTCTTCCGAGAAGCATTGGTTTTCGACTTGGCAAGTGTCGGCGCGGGCGTCGGCAATCTTGCGAATCGCATGGCGGTGCGATTCGCGCGATCCAACTCATCGCCAGTGGGAAGAAAGTAGTGACCGCGGTATCGTCGCAGAATACCGTACTCCACGCCTCGCTTCAAAGCTGCCTTTACCTGATTTATCACGAAAACTCCGTTAAGCTTAAGGTAAAGCAAAGCTGCGAATGCGCAACGCAAAATATCAATGATCACCGAATCTGAAATGATGCACTTGCGCAATCTTAAATTTGTCTATTTACAACAAAGGGAAGTTACTGCAATAAATTTCCGAATTTCTTCCATTAAAATATCGTTATTCAAAACGATTTGCGGAATTGACACGGACTTGGCACTCGTACGCCCTTTACACACGCATGCCTGCGACAGTGATTGACATGTGAAAATAGAAAAAGTACCAAAAAGATTACCGACATTGATTTCAATCAACGCTATCGTTTTTTACTTGGCATTGCGTCAATGATGTGATTGTTAAGGTGTTTATAAACTCGGTCAATCGAAATCGCAAACATTACAGGCGTACGTTGATATAATACGTATACCGTGCGTTATGCATACTAAACATTGAATAATTATAACTATTGAAACGAATATTAAATAAACATTAAATGAATATTAAATTTGTGTTTGTTCAAAAATTCTAAATCCGCTCACTTGTCGTTTAACGCGTTGTTCAGGCATGCTCGAAGTGTAACTAATGTACCCTATAATCTTTTTGGGTGTAGAGCCCTTGATTTCGCGAAGATCCTGTATAGCTGAGACGACTAGAGCAGCGATTTTCATAGGCTTCACCTTTTTGCCTTTTCTCCCAGTTTTCATCTCCTTTTTCGCCATTTTCGCAAATAATCGTTGAAGTGCATGCAAATTATATCCGCAATTTAATATTGTTATAGAAAGTATACAAAAGAATTCCCACAATGTAATCGACACAAAAAATTTACTCCGCGATCGCTGTCAAAGAACCCGTCACATCGATTACTTCTATCATTTGTTTCTATTATCGAGCCAAAGCTACTTTCACGCAAATAACTTTTCTGCACTCTTTGAAAACATCAGTTTTTAATCTAACTTTTAGTTCGTATATCAAAATTAACTCTCCTCGATTAAAAGTAATCCACTAACGGTTTAAAAAATAATTTGTCTTTATGTAATTGATAGAAATATTGAATAATTTAATAATTTTAAAAAAATGTTGCTTTTTCATCAAGCTTATACATATACATATCATCTCGCAAACAAAAATGTTAAATAGCAGAATAAAAAAAATAAAATAAAATATAAAAAAGTGCTACAATTACTAAGAAGCGTGTTGCGGAGATTTAAAAAAAATACGACGTTAAATCGCTGCATTACAACCGCGCCTATGCATAAAACTAGGATATGCGAATTATCTTCCATTTTGCTCGAGCTTTTTATCGGTGCGTTCTTCGTGCGCACGATTTTCGCCCTCCTCGTCTCGTAATCAGTCAACTTTACGATAGGCATTACTTTCTTGGCGGATGAAAAAAAAAAGGCAACCGTTGAATAATACATCGCCACCGGCCGGATACTCGCATCGGGTATCAACCCCTCGAGGGTGCAACCCCCTTTACAATCCCGATCGGAGTAGCGCGAATTAGTCATTGCGCAAAAGAAAAAAGAACTACAGCGATATGCGAGAACATTATTACGGTGATTGATCGTCAGGCCATTATCAGACGCAAACGAAAATACACAACGCGCAATAAGCTCTGAAAAGTCGGAATCGTTATGCAATCATACGTACGCTGATAAGCCGCGCCGCTAATAACGGTGGACGATACGTTGTACCAAGAAATTCGCACGCGATCGCGAGAGCCCGGTGATATCCGCACGCAAGCGTCGCATTTGCATAATAAAAAACTAAAAAGATTACAATTACTAACGGCGATGTCGGCCGTTGCTCGAGAACGTATTTTTAACTGTAATCGGCCGGTATTAATCTCCGCGAAACCGCTTAATTTCACGCCGCGTTGAATCGCGCCAGTTTTTCACTTCGGCCATGGTGGAGCGCTTATAATTTCAAGATTTTTAACCCCACACAGCCGTCCCGTTTTTTAATTGACTACACAAAAATTACTGGCAATTTCAGCCGGGCGCGCCATTATTGTTTTTTACTCCGTCTGCTTAGAGTACGTATCGAAATCTGATATGTCAAAAATTATGTAATCAAATTTCAACAATCAGGCAATTACATATCAGCAAATTGAAATGTTTTATTCTTTCAATAAAATTAAAACAACGTTTCTCACACTCGAAATTAATTTCCGTTATAATTGCTTGTTGATTTCACGTGATTGAAAATGGAATACCACGCAATGTAAGTTGATCCCTTTTTCCCGCTCTATTCGCACACAGTTATATTCTCTTGCCGTAGAGAGTCGTAAACGAACTAATTCCTGAACAATGCAGTCGAATTGAATACTCGAGTATCGAAAAGGCACCAAAAATGACTAGCAGCATGCGTAATACCGCGATTTACGACAATAATAATCAAACCAGTTCCGAATGTTGCGCGACGGCAACAAATTTGCAATACGTTTAACGACGACATGATGAATCGGTCCTGAATCGCGCTATTTAAAAAAGCAATAATATGCGGACATCGTCAAACATCTGTAATGCCACCAACGCATATGCATTCGCAGTTTACACTGTTTGTTACGATCAGTTTGTCGCCGATTGGAAGTTTCATCGCGAACAAACCGCATAAAATGAAACAACGTTGAACTTATTAAACGCGAAAACCGCGTTAACGGAGCTGTATTGCGCGTGATATAACGTTTCGATATTTCATTATATCTCCTTTTTTGTACACAAGTACCTATATGTATATAACTTGTTTCCTCACAAATCTTTATTCAAAATTAAAAATATATAATAAAAATTTACACTCAGAATCGACATTCTCTCTCTCTCTCTCTCTCTTTTTAAACAATAAAACATTAAATTAATTTTGATATAATTTAGATTGTTGAATTTTATAGAGAATGACAAAAGATATCGAATGACGATTTATGATGCCATTTAATTTGTTCGTGTAAGACGACTTCAAAGTTCTTCTACTTTACGTGGAAACACCTTCGCGAAGCAAGGCATCATAAATTAATCGTAAGTCATAAATTAATTATAAGTTAATCGTAGCATATCAAGCATGATCTAGTACATTCCCTGCAGCTTTACTCCCTTCTCTCCTTTCTTCCGGCTCATAAGCGTCGATTATTATCCGCGCAATTACGTCGGTAGCTCGCGGTTAGGAAAATACCAATTCCGAGCTGCTCACGGCATACGAAGAGAAATTTATTAACAGGCGTACGTGATCGCTTATGCACGCACGTAATAAGGTTTAAGCGACGTGCAGGGCGAATTAAACGAGCTGAACGGCTATTGGTGCCGACAATGCGTTCGACCAAGCTTTATCGTTTAATATTCTAAGTGGTCGTATAATCAAGTGACGTTACCGCACTCGTAAAATGCAACGAAGCGAGCTAATTACGGACGGGCTACGTTATGCACATAGATTTTAGCAGCAACCGGTCGCTGCTTGCTAGGAAATCCACGAAATACTTTATGTCGCATCCATTAGGATAATGTAACTAAAGCGTACTGATATTGGAATGTATTAAAGCTCATCATACGAATCTGTTCCACGCGTTACTGATTCTAACCGTCATAAATGTTAAACATTCATGGCTTTACATAAAGAAATATTATGTAAATACAATAGCTAAAATAAGCGTGATGACACGTTTTTTTAAACTTATGGAACTTAATATAATTAAACGACTAAATATTTTCTATTACCTGCTAATCTTGTTTCCAATCTTTTCACAAAATAATCAGCGCAGAATAAGAGGTTCTTCACTTCAAAATCGATATTCCGCAAACTTGTTAAGATTATATCGTTGTATCGACTTTCCTTTAACGTTTAGATGTTTATCGTTTTCTAGATAATTCTGTCTCTCTCTCTCTCTCTCTCTCTCTCTCTCTCTCTCTCTCTCTCTCTCTCTCTCTCTCTCTCTCTCTCTCTCTGTCCTTCCGGTGTCAATATCGGTTATGTTGGTAATCTCTGATATAAAGTAAAGTAACGATTACGAAGTTTCGCTGGGAAGTTGAGATAAAGAAGGTCAATTCATCTTTTGTTCTTCAGACGGTTGCTAACGGAACAAGGATCGAATGTGTGCAGTCATGGAATTTCTGCCATTAAAGTTAAAAATCAGATGAAAGAACCGTGTGTGTGCAAAATAATGAGAAAACGATGGAAGAGAGAGAGACGAGAAGGAACGGATAGACTGGAGAAGGAACAAATTCGTGCCCTCTGTTAATTAATTCTGCAACGCGAAGTCCAACGGCCGCAGTACTCGAAATCTTATCCTGCCGGGAAGATCTCGTGCGTCTCCTCGAAAAATCGCGGTACTCCGAAGAACTTTCAATTACAGTCGCATTCAATTACCCGCGTTCTCGTTTCTTCTAGCGTTTGTGTAATCGCGGTTATCACAAAAGCTCTCAACGAGAAGATACGATCCTTATTGTGCGCATAAACAGCTTTAAAGAAACGTAATTTCTTCGCAACAATTTCGATTGCGTTATATTGTCATTATACAACGCGAATACATTATTCTATTACTTTGTGGCGGCTACGCGATAAATCTCGAAATCGACAGAAGTCCGACGTGGGAGCTTGTGTGTAGAGCTTTATGAGATATAACCGCCTCTCTCGGACACATTGCCGTAACCAGCGAACGAATGTAATTTGCGAGATGATTAATGGCCGTCATAGCGACTAGGTAAACTACTAGCGATGCTCTTCTTCAGCTTTCCTATGAATGGATTACATACATAAGCGATCGCGATAAGGGAAATGAGCTTGGGAGCTTGCGTTAGGAAAGTTTCGAGAACCACTGCATTAAATGGAATCCTCTATGAAGGGTTATGCGTGATATGCACCGCTATTAAACATAGGCCCGCACGTGCACCGCAGAGTTGGAAATGATCGATCCAGAAACAAGCAGATCGGACGAAAGCCAGCAGACTTGCAGACCGAACACTTTAGTCAGTATGCGGAGTGGAATGGCGGATGGCGCATCGTGGAAATTACCGGCGTTCCGATGCATCATTGCAGGATTGTGCAGTTTCCGCACAGGGCCGTAACCACCGATCGGACCTTCCCGAAATGCAATTGATCCATAACCAATGGCTGCACTCACGTTAATACCGTAACACTCGTACGTCACTAACGTCTGTAACTCCGGCATTGATTATGCGGTAATTCCGACCGCTTCGCGCACGAAATCATCTTCAATGACTTTAAATTATTCAGGTTTTCGTATTAGCCCTCGCATTACAAATATAAATCTATTACGAGTCCCTACGGATTCGCATAATCTACAAACCTGTTATCTTCGTTTTCCACGTCATTAAATGCAGCGCTATTCCCCCGTTATCGTATCTTTCTAATTATCTTTTTACAATCCTACACGGAAAGAACGGTTTTGCTAAAGTATTTAAACGTTCAACTAAATACCTGGAAATAATTTTGTTTAGACCATCAAAATAATTATGTAGGACGTTCAAATTGATTGCTAGAATGTTAAAATTTTTTTTGCAGTTTCGTCATCGTTCAGCGTTCTACATAATTATTTTGATAAACGAACAAAATTATTTTCAGATCTAGTTAAATTTTTAGATGCTTCAACACAAACTGTCTTTTCGTGTACATACAAATAATTTCGTGTCAATGACATCGATCTGTCATTCGTCACATCAAAAATTTCGATGGACCGCTATCAATTCGAAATGCAGATAAGCTATGCGCTGCTAGACAGCTTTACGGCTGGTTTCCTGGGATCTGCAACGCCATCGGACCTCATGAAGAATTCAGACCGGCTAGCAGATACATTCTGGACGACGTTCGAGCCACGAAACTTGTTGTTGCACTAGCAGTATCTTGCTTGAAATGGGCTCCACGGGGAACAGCGTGCCTCGTTAATACTTTAATTTCGTGTAGCAGCTTTCTGTAATACTGCCACGACCCGACAAACGTAGCCTGACAGCATACGAACTTTCTACGAGCCAAGGCTTAATTGTTTGCTTACTGAATTGTTGTTAGTTAAAGTGGAAAGTTACTGATAACTCGACTGCAAGAGAGATAGCAAGAATGAGAGAAGAAGGAAGAAAGATAGGAAGGAAAGAGGGAAAGAGAGAATATGAGGAATGGCATGGGAGGAAAAAGAGAGAGAAAGAGAGAGAGAGAGAAGAGAAAGAGCTGAGAGATCGAAAGGAAGACGAATCATGTATAACCGGGACCTGTCTGTATTAAGTAAATAGGTTCTCTCTCTTAACTTAAATCTTCATAGACGGAAGTCTAGTAGGCCAGCATAAGCCGCGGGAAGTCTCATCAAAACTGCAAGATTTCCTCAGCAATTTCAGTACTTTTTAATGTTTATTAGGCGCCCCACAGAAGGGAAGTTTATTGATTAAGGTAGATAATAATACTTTAGAGGCGCAGCTTCCTTTTGGAATAATAGCGGGAGATTGATGAGATACACGATTGTACTGAGCGGAAGAAAATTCCGGCGACTTCGTTATTGAGTGGTACAAAAGCGCCAAGAAATTGCATTCGTATTTGATGGATTGACAATTAAATTTTCCATTATTGGTGGTAAGCCTTTTAAGCTCATCGGGCACAAACGCATTTCACCGGTATTAAAAATGCGCAATACACATATACAAAGCTGTAAATAAATATAAATAATTTATATCGTTCATAAAAGTGTCAGAAATATTTTGAAACTTTGAAACGGTATAAGGCCATAATTAAAAAATCTGCATCGGACAACTTCATTTTTCCAATAGCAGTTTTAAATTAATGCTACTACTTGCTTTATAAACTATGAGAAACGTTAAATGACCCATGAAAACGTTCGCAAAGCCACAAAACTTTTAAAAGATTTAAGCTTTCATTCAGGAAAGCTTGTAAAAAATTTTAATCTTCTAAGTAGTAACAAGTAGTATAGCAATAATGACAAGATTCTCTCAAACAATCAATATTAATATAGATATTGACAGAGTTAGGTTTTAATTAAGAAGATATCAGTAAATTCACGTTTTTGAAATAAATCTGATAAAAAATTATCAAGATTTTTGAAACGCAAAACAGAAACAACGTACAACTTTTTGCAAAAACATAATATCGGCTATAAAAAGCAGACGCCATTATCTTTATGTATCCATGTGGGCTCGATGCCAGATCAAAGGCACTAAAACTCTTTCAGCGTTACATCGTAATTCCACGTCCCTTGCCCTAGCTTTAACCTAACCGATCAATTTCACCTTTAACCCCAAAACGTCCACTTGAACGCATGCCAGAATAATATGGTTACCAGCGTCCCTTATAACATTACGTAGGTCACGGATGAATCACGCTGTGATGAGAATGATAATGAAGGGTTAAGTAATACCGGGATAGAATACACGATAACTTACGTAATACGAGATATAATTGCTACGAGAGAATGCGCAGAATGCGAAATGAAAATCCTTTCTTACCGATATAAATTTTGACACATAAGCTTAATCTTGAAAAAGATGATAAATATGTTACGTGACAAATTGCCATCGAGAAGCGAATCGAAATAGTGGGGGCGCGAATGACAGCTTATCTATTATCACTATCACTGTGATTTCGGAATAATCCGGAATTCGGTCGTTCGAACTTAGAGCAAAATCTAAATAAGAATCTTTGAAGCACCTGATACGTCGTTTTCTTTCACGTTGCTGATGATAACGACGACAATTCGCCGAACAATTTCACGTAGTCGGGCGCTAATGCAATGTCGACACCAATCGAATACATTTGCAAGCGTAACACCTCGCTCTCCATGGTACTCCAATCAAACATCAGAGGAATGACGGACACGATCCTCGCATTCGCTATCTCGAACGACTGGAAGTATCAACAACGATCAACTCGCGGGGTACACGTCCTCGCATCACGGGGATGCGAATTCCTCGCAGTCGGGACGAATGCGGCTAGGCGCCGCCGATGGGGGAAGTTCGGTCAATGCGCGCGGATATTGTTGACCGCGGTATCGAACACGGAACTGCAAAGTTTATTATAGATGGAGGGCGATGCGCGTGTGTAAAATATGACGATTACGATCACGACGAAAATGGATCACGCGGCTTTTCCGTTGCACGCTACAAAAAATGTGTGTGTGTGTGTGTGTGTGTGTGTGTGTGTGTGTGTGTGTGTGTGTGTGTGTGTGTGCGTGCGCGCGCGCCATCATAATCGAAAACATTCCAAAAATGTTAAACTGCAACAATAACTTTGTTCTCTTCTTTACGTACAATTAATATTGCGAAATTCGAATCCAATTCTATGAGAAATGACTTGCATCGAGCTCTATGAATTTGATACAAATATAAGACAAAAAAAAACGTGCTTTGTTGCACTTGATGTGCAAATTTGATATAAATCTGGACATATGCAATAAACATGTATCTGTATAAAATACATTAAATGAATTAACTAAAAAATATTTATGACATGCAAATCTTTTCAACATATTGAAAAAAAAATTATTTTTCAATGGAGAATTTTTAATACTGCTTCAAAATCGCACGTTACATACTCGCGATGGTCAAAACATATAAATGTAAAAATGTGGATTTAAAATAAGGATTATAATTAAAGATTATATTTAAAAATATAAAATATAAAATTTTTTTTTCGTAATTATATCTTCGTGCGTCTACGTCTCTCCATTAATTATCGCACGTATGTACTTCCACTGGTTATATTTAGTTTTTTAATCCAAACGCAACGCAGAGACCGTAGCACATTCGTATTCGTCAATATATTCGTAGCTGCGAAAAACGCGCGCTGACATGCGTGCATGTGCGTTCCCGATTTCGATGGAACCAGTGAACTGAAATTTTAACGAAAAACCGTATATTTGGAACACGTGTTACACGAAAATTTACAGCCTGCTATCTTCCACCGTGTAAAGCTACTAGTTCAAAGAGTTATCAGAAAATGCGTACTGTCAAAGGCATGCGGAAGATTGTACAAATATTGACACTTTTAGATATTGATTTCAAAATCGCTAAGATACTTAAAAAATAACCAGTAATTTTTACAAATTTTTCCAATACGCTTTTATCACTATAAAAAGAGAAAGGAGATGTGCAAAGTACTGGGTCATGATATTTTCGAAAAGAAGATATCACAAAATGAACCCTATAATCAAACGCATAGCATTCGAAGATAAGGTCATTAATCAAAAGAAATCTATGTGTCTGTGGATACAAAAAAGTTTCTTCATTTGTCGCAAATCTCTGTATCTCTCGATTGAAGTCCGAGCCGAAAGAGGATGAAGTTTCGTAGGTCTTGTCGGTAACACGTGTCCGGCAACTCGAACTTCTTTTCGTCCTAGAAACGTGGCGAGAAATAGTCAAAGTCACTGATCGAAAGTCACGCCGGCTCATATCCCAACCCTCTATCAAAACTTCGATTTTTTCTTTGCCGAGTAATATCCCGACGCGCGACGTCTTCCGTCACCATTCCCGTCGCCATTCAGCGCGGAAAAAGCGGAGCAGGAAAGCATACGCGCACGTTGATGGAGTATGTCATCTGGGAGTGAACATATCTCCGCGAGATTTTTGCGTGGCAAAAGAAAGCGCGAAGTAAGAAAATGCAAAAATTTTTATCGTGCACTATACACGATTTAACAGGAAAAACTAGAATATTTAAAATTTAGAATTTAAAATATTAAAAATTTAGAATATTTAATATGTAGAATATTTAAAATTTAGAACATTTTAAAATTAAAACATTCTTTACGATTAAATATTAATCTCAAATTCGGGTCATCTATTTGACGAATTGAAAAATACTCTCTTTTCTACATTAATATTTAACTCTAGTTACAATGTGAAATAATTTAAAGAAATGTAAAGAATTAATAAAATTAAAAACTGATGATAATTATAAATATGACTAAGAAGACAACAATAATCTATATTACTTTTCTAAAACAAATGTTTTGATTGAAACGAGATATTGCAGTAACGATTATTCCTAATGATTACCTAAAATAAAATTAAAAAAACGCAGCGAAAGGTTCGGAATGTCATTGAGATCTCCGAAAGAAAACTGCCAGCAAGGGAAAAGATAATTAAGCGCTGCGCAAGCGAAGGAGATCTAAAAGGAGAATGATAGAAGTGAAGAGACCGAAGGAAATTAAATCTACCCGTTCTGCTGTCTTCATCCGCCCTCATTACAACGGCAAAGCGTAAAGATCTCACTCACAGAGAAGACGTTGTTCTATGGAACAAGCAAACAGGAAATTTGCGGCGCTTCCGGTACATAGACCATTCCTCGACGTATAATAATAACTCACACGATGTACTTGTAGCGCTTGCGTTTCCTCAAGATGTACGTAAAAAGACTACAAATATGATTTCCTTTTGAAATACATAAACATATATATGTAAACATATATATGAGAATTAAGATTATTTTCATAGATCAGAAAAAAATTAATGATGCAAACCTTCTTTGCGTATTTGATTATTAATGATTATTATAGATAAAGACATACGAATAGCATAGCAGGCATCGCGTCTAAAAATTGATTCGATATTGTAAGACGTTCATGATTAAAGCTGTCAAACTATTCAAGATCTGCGATCATTATCAATGTTGAATGTCGCTTCGCTGATAGAGATAGTAATCTAATTTCAGCTTCGGCACGAGCACTACGGAAAGTGGCTTGACAATTCAGGACACTGTACTCGTGATTAGGTTTATTTGCGGGTTACCACCGAGAGCTACGTCCAACATCCTGAAAATCAATGGCTCCTATACTGTCGACAAGGAGTACATAGGGGACAAGATAGAAACATAGGAACTAGATTATCAAACAGACAAGATTGAAACTGGTCAAACAATAGCTTTAGACACATGAATAACTAGTGTAATCAACATAATTGGAAACGATTCGCGAATCCAATAACGCATTAATTCTGAGAAAACTGACGTTTCGGCACGATTTCTATGTATGCGCTCCGATATGTACAGATCCAATGTGCAGCTGAATTTGGCAAGTTTCATTTCCTGCAACGTTTAAAACGTTATCGCAATTGTATTTAAAATATCGGGTACGATACTTATTGAGGAAATACGTCCATGCGGAGAATTATTATCTGTACATTTAGGATTTAATGTATCGCATGTTTTTTCTATATAACTCCTGGGAATTTGCAGTATCGGTGCTATCAAGTGTAATCACGATTTGTTCTATATCCTTCGCATCTGTGTGAGTAAAAAACAGTCATCAAATTTTACATTTTACACAAGACTGAAGTTCTAAATATGTAATCCGCTTTAAATAATACTTTCCGTTAATGTCGAACCATGAGTATAATATTGCAATAATGTAGTGAAAGCGTGCAAACAAATTTATTTAAATTATTACAATATTACAATTTAATTCTATATGAAATTTTTTATATCGAAAAAATTTTATTTTTATAGGTATTATCTAGATTAATTATTCAATTCAATTTTATTTCTTCCGCAAAATACGTGAATGGACAAACGAAATATCTTTTTAACGAAGACTGATACACGCATTTGGACTGAAAGTAGCGACATTTTCCAATAAAGATTCACTTCTTCTAACATGTTTAAATGACGGAATACTTTTTTCTCGCGCGTATATGCCCGAACACTTTGGGAATCTCATTTTATCCTATTATCAAACAAACGGCGTTATATTACGAGAAAAGAATCGGTTGGTGCAAGAGATGGTACTAACATTGTATGAAGGACATCAAGGAACAACCCTCGAAGCACGAAGATAGCTAGTGAATTTTAGTACTCCGCTTGTCGTCAAGGATTTCTTCTTCTCGTTTCTTCTTTTACTTTCTCTTCCCTCTCTCTACTTGCCGCTTGTTGATGGGACGAAAGTACTAGAATTTTTAAATCTTCTACCTCACACATACGCCAAGCTGACAACATCTGTCGAAGGAAGGCGCTTAAGCTCGTAACATCCGTACCATAACCGTCCTTAAAGGTAGTCTTCATTTGGCCAGATAGGTCTTCTCTATATGAGTGTCTATTTCAAGTGTTTTCGAGCAGAAACATCTTCTGAAGCGGAAACATCTTCTGAACTCAACAGACCGAATACTTAATGTGGATAATTCAGGTTCGCTAGCCATTTAAACCATCTAATCGAGAGTCGAGAGGTGATATAGAATATAGATAGCAGAGTACGTGGCGCTATTTGCATCTTCTCCAATAATAAAACAACTGCCGATTTAAGAATGTTACACATATGTAAAGTTTTAGTTTAGTGTTTTCTATTTTTCGCTGAAATTCTAATTTCAACGCTAAATATGTGGTTTACGTAAATTAATCAGCTTGGTTTAAACTAACTATATATCCAATTAAATGATCCAATTAAGGCCGACATGCGTGCGATCCGTAAAATAGTAAAACCGGCTGTTCGTCATTTACAGGCAATCTGGCGCTGATCAGCATCCCGCTGATGTCATCATTTTCATCGATCGTTGAAAATATAATTGCCCGTTCAAGTGCACGGTTGTAAGCGTTTGTAACGTTGGATCGGAAAATCGCGTGCCGCGTGGTCGTGTGCCAACGAGTCAGTGTTCGACACAAAAAACAGTGCATCATCATACAGACTAACGAAAAAAACGATGCTGTGTGATGCCAAGCACGATAGCGTGCCGCATGCATTGTTACCCGCTGTTCTTACAACATCACGCGATTATTCTTCTGTTATCACGAAGTCGACTTTTATGTCAATATTCGATCTATATATATATATATATATATATATATATATATATATATATATATATATATCACGTTACCGTGTTTCATTCCACTATATCTTTAGATGTACCTATCATTTCTTAGAATTGCAAACATTATATACAAATATTATTATACTGCTTTTTGTATTACAATTTCATCTACACTTTTAAGATAACGATAATTATGTAACGTAGAATCCTTTTATATACCTTTCTTCAAGTTGTTTCCATGTTAAATCGCATATAACAGAGAGGAAACAAAAATTACAGTGCTGTTTCTTTTTTTCGATCCATTTATAGAGTGATCAATCGATCTGAACTCGAAACGCAAAATGTCCATTCTGAGCAATGCGCACACAGTTTTGCGAATAATAAATTAACCAAAACCCGGATTATATATCGGTAGATCAGGATTACAGACGCTCAGCGGGATTATTCAACTTTTATCTCAAATAGAGGAAACAGCGAGACAGACAGAAGCAGAACAGCGGGAAAAAGAAGTTTGCTTGAATAAGGAGGAACGAAGAAAGAAACGGGCAAGAATAGGAAATGAAGGGAAGCGCGCAGCAGAAAAAAAAAGAAGAAAAAGAGAAACAGACAGAGAAGCCTCCCTCCTTGGCAATTCGCCGATCAGATAAATCCAATCAGCTTACTCATCTACCTACGTGTAGTACGTGGGTGTCTACTAATGATCCTTAAATCCAACCAATCCCAATCGAGGCCTTTTATATCCTGATTGCACCAACCAGACGCAAGCTGCATTTTGCTTCGGAAAAGAAATCTCATCAGAAGCGCAATTACTTCTCTTATCTTGAATATATCTAAGCAACAGTTACAGATCAATTCACGACCGTTTCGTACATAAAACAGCATAGCCATTGTATTTCAATCCTCTTCGATATTGATTATAACATTAGCAATCAGCGTAATCTAGGGCTTACGTAAAATTCCATTTGCAATAAAATGACGCTCGCGTAAGTGTAATGTGTATCAGTGTTATTCAAGCGTGTTAACATTGTCATTTTACGCCTTGCTCTTTTGGCGTTTATATTAACATCGTGTTAAAATTAAAAAAAAAAACAGAATGATACACTGAATACAAATATTTAATTTTACTTCCACCGTTAATCGTTTTTATTAATCACGCTATGAGTACGCAGGAAAATTAAGTTTTCACAAAAACGAACGTTAAAGTGGTTTGGTGGAAAGGACATTGATGATATCAGTCATTATTTGAAACCGCATGAATACAAATATGTGCGTTATACCCATTCAGCATACATGATTTTTCATTCGAATTTCATTGTCATCCTTCACGGAATGCAAGTAAAATTTAGAACACATATATATAAAGCCAATGGTGTTAGTGGATAAAAATGTGAACGATAACAAAATTAAATGAACATTTATGCACCGTTTGAACATTAAATTATATTTCAGCAATTCAAGTAAAATTCTAGTTAGGCAGATCGTTTAACATAGCGAAACTACGCGATTCAGCAAATAATATTTTCTATTCAAACTTATACATTCGTTACTCTATCTCTTATAAAGCTTTATATATATATATATATATATATAAAGTTAAAATCAAGAGACACGGTCGTGTCTCAGCACTAAAGTGTATGCGCGAGACAGACCGTGTATCTATACGCGAGCCGGCGAGTTGCGAGCACCTGAGATTATCAGATCTCAATAACGGTTGAGTCGATTAGGTTTTAAATGGTCTTAATCGATAGCTTGGGTTTGAATTATATTATAAAAAGTCTTTATTTTTTTTCTACGTGCCCTATGAGCGGAGATATTTCGACGCAAAGTCCGAATCTAGATAAAATCATATTAAGAAACATCGTCGTCGTCGCCGAAGTTACGGAATGGGGATGGATCCATCTGCAGCTTTGACGCCAGGGGCGCTAGCAATCAAGCCTCGCAAATCGCTACTGAAAATCTATAGTTACGTAACATGCACTATAGATTTTTAATGGCAGTGAATATCGAAACGCAGCCGATGTTATCATCATTAGTTTCGTGGCGCGTATAATTTGATGATTAGATTTTATGGATATGGCTCCACTTCTAAAAAAAGGCATGACATTGATTACATGCATCTATCGAAGTTTATTGTTGTCACTTTTCCGCAATACCAATTGATTCTATTACTGCGCTTACTTCGCGAGTGGCATCGCTGAGTTTGATAGTTACGTGCGTGTTACGTGTGTTATAGCGATAAAAAAAAATCGAATTCGAACAATTATTTATCTCGCGCATGTAATTACGGATTCGAAATCTTGTCAAGATTCAAACTGATTTATAATCTAAAGTCTCAAGAAGTATCGATACGTCGATGACAAGTCGAGAGCGAGTCTGGTTTTTGAAATGCGCAAGTGGGCGTCGGAACGTTTGCTGGGAGATATTAAAAGCAATTATTGTAATATATAAAGGTTGCGCGGCTTGTTATTTCGTAAGCATAAATCAGTATCCATTTTAATTTAAACTTAATATCCATTTTAAATTAAAAACTAACAATATAGAAATTAATTTTATCTGAACAATTTGTCATCTTACTAAAAGACGTAACCAATCTGGGCTAGGGATTAGTTTATAAAGTGTTCTTAATAAATTTGTTAATTATATTAATAAATTTAATAATATAATTTAATTAATAAATTTGTCTTAATAAGTTTCATTTCTGTATTTTTAATTGGACTCATTTAGAACATAATTAGTATTTCAAGTTTTATATAATTCTCTCAGTGCAATCTCTTCGTATATAAAATCCGTTTTAAACAATAATAAACAGATTAAGTAAACAAAAGAATATAAAAAAGATAATTTAATTTTGATTATAATTTAATTGTTATTTTGCCTCTCTGAGGCAAATAACACACTGTTTGTATATAATTAAACATACACATTATAGCGCGAGAGTTGACACAAATAATACAACAGGTTAGCGGCAACAGAGATATAATAGTCTCTGGTACTAACTGAAAGTACTTGTCTTCCTACCACCACAGTAGTATATCGCGATAATAATGCGATTGTGCGAATATCATAAAGCGCTAGAAAGAAGCTTCTTCGTCCTCTAGAAAGAAGCTTCTTTTTAATGTTTGATCAATATCCTTGCCAATGCATTAGATTACAGACAAGCAAAACAAGACGGTAATATTGCACTAAAATCCTTTCCTAGATAGCATGTCATTCCTAAAGACAACTCGCTGTCGTCCTGCCACTGATACGTAGAATTTATCGCTCGGATATCAATGAGACGTGGCTTGCCGAGGACATATATAGGCCCGTATATAAGATCACGGTTAGAAGCTTACTGGCTATGACCAACTATGACCAACAAGTCTATGGAGATACTGGCCTACCGGTTGTAATGCCTCCTGCAGAATGTCACCGTGCCATAAACGTCACGCGCACATACGCGACAGACCGAGGGAGTGCTCCGATTTTGGACCTCGCGCGAATCAAGAGACGCTTCGCTTGTTTGCATTGTATTGCAAACCCACGGTCCATTCGTCCCGAGATTGAACGCGCCGGATTAGAGAATTGTGCGGGAAATCGTCCTGATTAACGTTCCTTGGGCACCGATGTGTACGCAGACCGATCTGTATGGACCGTTCCGTTTGACGACGCCAGTATACCGGCGAATGATGCACGCACCTGCATCTAAGCGACGATAGGAGAGAACATTACGCCGAAGCGGGTTCAGCTGTCACTAGATCCGTGGATTTGGATGGTGCATAGGTAACATTAGGGGGGATACGGTACATTTACGCGTAATTTAGCCGTGCGGGTCACGCCACGCCGAAGTAGGATCGGAGTTATGAGGACTGTTAACAGAAGCTTCGATACATAAGCCACTCGTCTGTTACGCCGCTTACACGTGTTGCCATCCAGATAGAAAATTTTATGTCATAGAATGTAGCATGTGTGCGATAATATATATTATAATTGCAACAAAATACACGATGTGCTAGATAAATGGCTATATGGCAATGTCATTTAATCCTTGATCTGACATTTTTTTTAGTGCAACTGCAAAAAACTTTTACGCGATTAAGAAGTTATTCACACAGAGGCGTACTTTATAAATGCTTAGACAATATTAATATTTATTAATATCGTAATGAGATGGAGACAATTCATACTATTCATGCTATTCAGACAAAAACTGCATTTTCCATATTCCAAAAATATTCCAAAAAAAAACAATCAGTTTTGTGAAAAATTCCAAATATACAATTCAATATCCAAATATACATTCCAAAAATACAATTTTACGAATGCGATTTTAAATAGTTGCGCGGTTTTAGAACCTTGTGAAAATAAGAAAAAACGAGAGCGAGTAATTTGTCGGGGGGGGGGGGAGCCCTAGTTCGAAAGTTATTTCTCCTTAAAAAATGATAGTCACTATAGAGAAGAGTAACGATGCTGTAAATGCAGAGAAGCTGATGAAGCGCAAACTATCCACATTTTCCTAACGCAAAATAAATGACACGAATAGCTCACATATTTTTTAAGCATGTAAAGTATTGATCCCAGAATGCAAATATTTTTACGTCCGAACTTTCGAAATTAGATCCAAATCAGACAATTAATCCTTACTCAAAATTGTCCTAGAATTCTCTTTTTTCTTCCTCTTTCACTCCTCCCTTTCTCGCTTTTAAGTTAAATTTATGAAAAAGAAAAAATCGTAATCTATAAAAAAATGAAAGATAATAAATATTCACTTTTCAAAAGCTATAGAAATTCTATCTCTGACTCAGTTCGCGACAAATATTCACGAAGTTGGAAATCGTCCCAATGTGAGAAAAACTTTCTTTTCTTATACTTCTATTTCTTCTTGATCAGGAGAAATGTTATCGTGATAAGTACATGCCAAATACAAGCAAACTCTGTCTATACAAAAAGAGAATCAGAATTTCACAAAAGAACTTCATCTAAGAGCTAGCACGCGATCCAATATCTCGAGCGAGAAAAAGAAGTCTTGGAAAGAGCATTTTGATTTCATCATGATACACCGATGGCATGCTCAGAAGTGCTTCCATTTATGTGCATTTTGATCATTGCTAAAAGCATTACGATCATCAATTATATTCTAGTGATATAAATTAACTAAGATAAATGCTATACGTTGGCATGTGATTAATTAATCTTTATAAAATTTTTCTATTATTTAATATTAAAGAGTTATTGTTTAGAAATAAAATTATACTAAAGTAAATTATACTAAATTGTCTTAATACTATGTGCGCATGAATTTATTGTAATTTTAAACATATTTCATCAATCAAAAGCTTTATTGTTCGATAGATAAAACGCTTGGCAAATATTCATGAATTAATCGTGCTAAAATCAAGGATGTCCGAAAAGAAACAAATACGTATGTTAATAACCGGATTCTTTCTATTCGATTATTTTTTGATCATATAATTCATGGTTTCGCGAATTGAATGTTCATTACGTGTATAGTATTACGTATAAAGTAATCGTGCTTGTATTTTTTCCCGACAGAAAAATTAAACCTAACAAGAATGTTGAAATATAGAATATTTAGAAAAAAATTTTTTTGCGGTTAACTAATGAGAAAATTAAGTAGAATATTAAATAATAGTATTCATTTATTACGTTTCCGAAATAACAAAGCAAAGCCTTTAACAAATAATTAAAATAGAACTCACTATTCACCTCTTAATGAATATTTCTTCGCAATCTCTCACAAATGTATTATATTATATTGCATTTCCTTACAATCACATTAAAAAAATATTCTCATTATTAGTCTAAACTAATTCTTTAGAAAGCTGCTTTATATCGCAGTTAATAATTATAGATAAGAAAAAAAATTATTCATTGATGCAGATTTCAATCATGCAAGATTCTGTCGTCATCTCTCAATTGCTTCCCGGAAAAATAATATGGTAAAAATCTTTCTGCAAGATAATTTATTTTTAATGGACAAATGTAATTTCTTAAAGCATGCTTACTTTTCTTCATTCAATCGTAAGTGCATTATCTCACTGAGGCGTCTACCGAGTTGATAGGCGAAAATTTTCTTGGATACCGACCTCCAACTGAGCGAGTAGGTTGGGCCAAAGACTCTAAAGAATGGCCATGAATGTAATGGAGGAGTGGCGCTTCGTTCCCAACTATACGACCAGCGGTATGTTTTTCTCTGCTTTTCCCATCCTGCAAACCATGCTTATGTACGTATGTTGGTGCGTGTAGGACAGCTGGTTCGGTAGTGGTAAAGCCCGGTGACAGATGCGAGACATTTAGCAACGGTCCTGCTGGCGCGCACCAGCCTGTCTGACGCTTAATCAACCTAAGGTGCCGGAACATATTACGAGCAGAAAGCTACAGAGCTTTTATTACGTGCAAATCCTCGAACTTAGGCTACCCTTACGTGTATAGTATCCCGTAGTAACCAAGGAACAACCTACATGAGAGACTTAAATAATGGTCAGAGACAAACATATTAAACCACTTCAAGCTGATAGAGATTGTGAAAGAAAAAATTGAAAAAAAGAATGGAACTAAAAGATACATCGTTACATTATAATTTTTAACGATGCAGAACCAATACGTTAATGCAGATCAGTCATCAGTCGTTAGTCGTCTGCAGTTTTAAAAATCATATTGTAACAACAAACAGATTAATATTTATTATTATGTTTGTACAATACAAGGTGATAATTACATTGTATTAATAACACGAACAGTGTTGCACAATATTATTTTAATGTTATAAAGGAATAGAAATGTGATTAATTGTAGTATGAGAAGATTATTTCCCATGTAACAAGATTAAATTTTTTAACATGCAATTAACATAGTCGAGTTATGTTACAACCAATTTTCGAGATAATCTCTTCCCCGGAGAATCACTCGCGGATACACCTGCGCGAGTGGCCTGGAAATTCTCGTATTCCAACGCAAATCTCGAGGTACGCGGTTCACAATGTAAAATATGGTGTGCCATTATGCGTCCAGGAAGTTCCAAAAAGTGCGAGTTCGCATTCTATTCTGCAGGATTTCAGTGCATAAAGCAGTAATAATCTTTACGAATCTGATTGCAAGGCCAAACAGACGAGGATAGAATAATTTACTGAGAGAGTGAGATGATTTTTGAAAGCATGCTTTTTACGTAGTAACATCGTCGTCAAGAAATCCCGAAATAATAATATCAAAAGAGACATATGAAAATCACAAAGTACTCGTTACCGTTATTCGGAAGAGTATCAAACATTCTGAATTTGGCACTCGGAGTTTTCGAGACGCTCTTTTCATCAACGGAGCCGCTCCTTAAGAACAAATTTGCACGACATTTCGTTCCGAGTTTATTTCTCGTTTCGCTGAATTCTCCATCTGTCGCGAATTCGTTTCTTACATAACGATAACGAACGAAGTGCGCAGACTGAATGTGTTCGTATTGCGTCAAATTAAGATATTTATTGCAACCAAAGTGACAGTAATTTTAAGAGAACGCGCACTGACGAACTATTCGGCAAATGTCATAATTGCTCACGCTTACATTTCTGGGCAAATCAAAATCTATTTTGTATAAAACGCAAAACTAAATACAATTAGGAAAAGAAATTAATTTAACTAACCACAAATTATTCTTTTTACTATTAATATGATTTTACATTATATTTCTTTTGTCGTTACTTCACTGCGTAAACTACGTCTTTAGCAACGATAATATGCATTTATTGTAGCACTGTATCTGAGACAATGACATTAAAAAAATTAAACATATATTTCTTTATTTTTCGTTTTTGAAAATATACATAGAATTAATGGATAAATATTAATACCAATATTATTTATTGTACTTTTTAAGAAGTTCATTAAAAATTCTTCTAAATATAAAAAATCTTCTAAACATAGGTATTTTCTTGACAAAACTCTTTTAAATTAAATATTCTTCATTTAATCATAAGACCGTACGGGAAGTGGAAACTTTAGCATACTGCTTAGAATTACCAGCAATTGCGAAGTTAAATAAATAATTTATACCGAATAGAGTGTTAGTTTATCAAATCTATCATGCATTTCTTATAATTCATTTTGTCCGTATAAATAGAAACTTTCCGGACGTCCCATTGCGCCAGCTAAATCTACGACAAAAGATGAGATTCTCAGCTCCAAGAGTTGAATTGGCGGGAAAGAGAGAGAAAGAAAGAGAGAGAGAAAGAGAGAAAGAGAAAGAGAAGGTGGACGCGAGATAGACGGTATTCGAGTTAGTTGGAAGCTCCACAGAAATGAATTGAATAATTTAGCGAGTCAGGATGAAGGGATAAAGCGAGTAAGCTCGAACGTGTCCTCTAGAAAGCCTCCGAAAATTCCATGGATGAGGTAGCCTCGGAAGCATTCCAGCTCGTCTTTCCACGAACGCTCCAAGCATTTTCGTCACACGTGTTACATTTGGGAGGCCCATCGTCGGGAAATAATTTGCAAACCGACGTTACATAGGAATGGCTGCTGAGGGTAAAAAGAAATTTCTTCCGCGTGAATCGCGGAAAGCGTGATATTCTTCCACGTCTATTTTACCAGGAATCTCGGTACCCGATTTCTCGTGTTCCCTAAATTCGGCTCATTTAAATCCGCGCCAAGTTTTCCGTCATCAGTTTTTCGGAATTTATTTTTTCCACTTTCTTGAAAATTCTGACATCTAGTTTCTTTGGGCAGCGATTAATATTTCTTTCCCAATGCAAATTAAACTTTTACAATTTGAAAAATGAAAAATTTTTATCAATTTTATCAAAGTTATATATTAAAAGTAATTATTCGGATAATCCGTCTTCTAACGAGGATGTACTAAGAATCATTTATGACGTTCTTGATGCAAGTTCTGATAGCTGCGCTGGACATTTCGACAATAGTCGAGTCGACTTATCACGAGGTACGGACGCATTTGAATTATGTATTTCGTTATCCTGAAACCACAAGCATCGTCGCGGTAACAATTTGTCAGCAGGGGATCCTGAAAGCTCTGTATTCGCTTACATGAGTGCACGCGCATTCGCACATATACAAATGCATATAATATACACAAGAGGTAAGAAGGAGAGAGACGTAGATTATAGTTGGAGACTTTCGTCCTCAACGGCTCGAAACTTCGAAGCAAGCACGAATCATAGTAATAGTTTCATCGAGTATAATTATGTTTCCTTTTCGGGATTAATATGCAGATAAAGCGGTGATGGAACCACAAGCTGGGTCTTATAAAGATAGTATCATCGATGATTCAATTGCGAAAATTCTATTTATAATTACTCATCAATCAAATAATTAAGCTCACTGTTAAAAATAAAAATAAAAATAAAAAGATAAAAATATTAATAATATCAAAGAACTAATTTTCTTCTTTACAAACGTATTCCATATCAAAATTATTTTCACAAATAAATATCTGGACTATCGAATGTATAAAAGGTATAAGAATATTATATAATATTAAATAAATGTCCACAAATAATTACAAAAAATAATATTGTAACGGTGCGCGAGAAATAAGGTAAACAGTCGTTACTAACATTCCAGTGCAGTGAATAAACGGCTATAAAACGATTAAGCACACGAAAGAGATATAAAGAATGATATAAAAATATTTAACGACTAGTTGCGGAGAAGCAAAGCTGATTTCGTTCATAGCGATGCAATTCTTCGCGTGTCGAATGCAGTTATATGACGGCACAATACACAACTAAAATTTTTATAGCCGTTCTCAGAAACCAATGGGATTGCATGCTAAAGTATATTTAACTTTCAATTTACAACGCAAATAGAGTTTTCAGATACATTTCGCGATAGACTTGATTTTCTCGCCAAAATTGGTACTATCCGATCCATGAAAACAAACTGATATTTCAAAATATATCGACAAAACACACACACACACGCACGCACGCACACACACACACACACACACACACACACACACACACACACACAATATTTTTTAATTATATTATATATGAATTATATTATCTATAAGTTTTTGTTTTTTTTTATATCTACTATTTATTAATTTTATTATTTTATATGGAAATATTATATATATAAAAGATTTTAACCATCCTGCACATTATTTAATAATGTTTTTATTTTCTCATTATCAATAAAAATTAATCATCTTATGGATAATTGGAATTATATACAAAATTTCTGCATTATCATTATCTATAGAACGTGTCTATTGCTGAGGCGATTATACTTCAAAGTACTAAACTTATTTAAAACCAATGAAAAATAAACGATGTTAAAAGTATGGACTAAAGCGTAGCAAGAATGAGTCAAAGGTTGGAGAAGTATTACCTAGAAGCATCGTAAAGAAGCAGACGACACGCAAAGCGAAGCACTAGCGGCTCAAAAATTGGCGTCGAAGTCGATAGTAGACGATAAAACTTTAGCTTGAGGCAAGCACCGACGGAACTTCGCGCCATTAGATACTCTTGCAGTTCGAACAATAGATAGGAAGGGCTTTCATACACCAACTATTCTTTTCTTTTCTCACACCCTTCCCTTGATCTTTCGTCTTATGAAGTACTTTGTCCCTTGCGAATGCGCCGATAGGATTGGCCGTACTCCCTTTATTTATTTTTCACCCTCTGCGCTTTCGTTCCTTCCTTTCCTTTTCTTCTTCTTTTTCCATTTCTTCTTTTTCAGCTATATTTTATATAGTTTTTCTCTTAATTTTCAGAATATCCATAATCATTATACGGAGCTCAATATTTATTCGTAAAGCAAATTTCTCGACGCAGCATAACTTTTTTCTGTAAGACTTGAAAATAAGTTTATTTTCGATTTGATATCTATTTTCTACCTATTCTCAATCATCTACGACACACACACACGCGCGCGCGCGCGCGCACGCACACACACACAAAACATAATTTATCTTCTTTTCTTGCTCCTCTCCCCCCATACACACACAAGTTCTCTCATCTTCTTTTCACATAAATATTCTTGCTAATAAACATACACAGTTTTTATCAAGCTTAATATGTCAATCTAAATTATATATACGAGCAAATTTATGAACAAGTAATATCCAATTTACAGATTCACATATCTTATATCGCTTGCACGTTGTGCATATCTCATTTTACGTAATATATAATGTGGTCGCTTAGAACATTAATAAATGTCTGTCGTTCCATATATGTAGTCTCCTGCCAC
Source organism: Cephalotes varians (assembly GCA_037157785.1). NCBI lineage: Eukaryota > Metazoa > Arthropoda > Insecta > Hymenoptera > Formicidae > Cephalotes > Cephalotes varians. Next base: position 753,953 of record JANQDE010000002.1, on the reverse strand, counting down.
GCTTTGATCCTGCATCCTTTATCCTCTTCGACTCTCTCTTCCGTAGTATCTTTTTTCTCCCTGCTTTCCGCTCCTTTTCTTCAACTACTATCCAGTAGTCTACTATCGTCTTCCACCATCGAGGTAGGTCACGTCTCTATTTTGTATTCCATCAAGCTCGCATCCATTCCGACGCCAAACAATGAAAAGCGTCCACGTCTGCTCCGCTATCACTCTCTCTTTTGGACTCTCTTACACCCTGATGCATCTGTAGGTCTGTTTTACGAAGATCTCGGCGAATTTCTGAGCGGCTTATAGTCGAAAAGCTCTTCATGTTTTTATCCTACATAATCCTTCTCCCTCCCTCTCTCTCTCTCTCTCTCTCTCTCTCTCTCTCTCTCTCTCTCTCTTTTTCTCTCCTCCATCTCCCTCTTTCCTATCTTCTTTCTCTCTCATATTTGCGAACTTTTTTCCATTTCTTTCTGCATGGCGCTATGCAAGAAAATAGATGTTTCGAGTTGGTACCAAAACGAAGCGGCCTTTATTCGTCGACTCATCTCGATTTCAAATGCAAATGCATACTGCGACGAAAGACGCGACTGAAGGGTTGGAAGGAACATACACCGCGATGCGAAGACTTCACCACGCCACGTTTCGCTACTTCGCATCCAATCTACCCTCCAGGCTGTTCAGAGCCGTGGAATGTTTCGCGTTATCACGGAGTTCGATTCTCTGCTCCGAACGCATCGCGTTCATGTACACCATAGTGCTGAATAAGGAGGAACTTTCATTAACTTTGAAACGTAATACGCATATATATAGAATATATTATATAATCGATACATCCAAAAATTTGAAATATTACGGATAATCAAATCAAATTGCAAGATTTAAGTAAGTTCTAACAAATATATCGTTTCTAACGAAGAGGGGATATAACTAAGTATAATTTAGAAAAAGGAACAAACATAACGAAATATATATTAAAATAGTGTAGGTACTTTTTTATATTCTTCTCAAACGAAGTTACTTCTGAGCACGCGCGCATCGTCATTACGAATGAATAAAGCGAGCTTGACTCGAAATCGTACCCAGATAAATCATGCCACTGTTAGCATCTCGCGAGATTTTATAGTTCCTCCGTAACATCCATGCTATAACCTCCTTCCGCCCGCAGCATCTAACTTTTAACTGCCTCGACAAACTTCTCTTCCTGGTTAATCCTCGCGATAACGCTGCGGAATCGTTACCTGCCACTTTCAACTTTTAGGTACTAATAACCTCATCCCATCTACAGAACGTCATCATCGAGAGCTATGTCTTTGCCATTGAAACTACACGAAAAAGACGATTTTACTGAAGTAGTTAAAAATTTAGCTCTAGATACACATCTGAAAATAATTTTAATAAACTATTAAAATAATTATGTAAGAAAATAATTATGTGCAAACTGGTTGCTAAAATAATCAAAATTTTTTATAGCATTGCTCATCATGCTTGAGTTCTTACATAATTCTTATATAATTATTTTTATGGTCTAACAAAATTATTTTCGGATTATTTTCTGTATCTAGAGCTAAGACAGAAACAATGATTGAAAACCGTAACATATACATTATGCCAGCACGAAGGAAGGCAAGAGATTGCATTTATCGTGGTAATAAAAATTCTTCCATTTTTATCGCCGTCAGTCGCTCTTCCTGATGGCGAGCGAGCTACGCGATACGCCAACTTCGTTCTTCCCATACCTTCGCGTTCTTTTTTCTCTTAACCATTTTCCTACGAAGTATCGCTACTAGCCCGTGCTACGGAGAAGGATCCGGTAACCGCCGGTATGCAACGGCAAATGTATGCTGTATGTAAATGTCATCCGAGGCCAACAGTAATCTGGAATTTGCTTCGCAGACGTGTACATTTCGTGGCGGTTCGAGGGTAGCCGCGATGTCGGCGATGGAGGTTTACGAAGGGCAATCGATGGTCACGAACAGAAATCGAAATTGAGACGGATGGCGGGCGTGACAGAAATAGCAATCTATAGATGATATTATCGTCCAAGTTAATCATGAGTTAAAAACCAATCTTTTCTGGCTGCTTTTTAAGTGTTAAGTAGCCATACTTAGAATATTGTTTTCAACGTACGTAAATTATTTGTGTAAATTTGTATACGAATAATGAAAAACATTTGTACATTAATACACGGAAAAAACGATTTTGCTGAGGAATCTAAAGATTTGCTGGATACAGATCTGAAAATAATTTTGCTGGATCGTCGAAAAAATAATTTAATCGGAATCTTAAAAATAATGAGCAATGCTGCAAAAAATTTTGATATTCTAGCAATTAGTGAGCGTTTTACATAATTATTTTGATAATATTATAAAATTATTTTTCTAGTCTGTATCCAATTAAAATTTTCGATCTTTCAACAAAACCGTTTTTTCCATGTAAGACTCCTTAACAAAATTTTCAAATATAGAAAATGTTATACAATAATCAAAGAAAAATTAAAATTAAAATTTATCGCAAAATAAACTATCAAATATCTATCTAAATCTTCGTTATAATTGAATAATATACCATGAACATGATATTCCTAAATCGAACGTTTTACGTGCCAACGTGAAACCACGAAAAGCATGCGGATGAACTTATCGACCTATAGGGAACAGAAAAGTTAACAATACACCACGTTTTCTAGATGCACCAGGCATAGAAAGAAATTTCTCTCGCATGGTTGCTCCGACAAAGAGTAAGAAACGGCAGAAATAAGAGAAGAGTTGAGAATCGCTGGGACGTGGAATCGGAAAAATTGTGCCGAGTGCGCAAAGAAGAAGACTTCTTTGAGTCCGCCTCTCTTTTCAGTTTGAGGTTGGCAAGCCCTTGATTGTCCGCGAGGACCTCCTTCGAGTTTGCTTGGCTATATTAAAAAATAGACTCCAGCCATTGAAAGCCAATTTGACGCTCTAAAAAATCGCTTGTCATATCTAACAGACTAGGCTGTATAACCTAATACCAATTTTGGATATCCCTTTACATTTTTCTAAAGTCAACATTCAAGGTAATTTTAACGTAAACAAAATACAAATGGAATATATCAATTTCTCAGATAATAATAAACTAACGGGTAGAGAGCAACATCATTTGCAAGCAGATTACTGACAGTGTGCTTAACAAATTTCGATCATCAGTTGCCATTAGATCCGCTATTTATTGGGTACAATTACATAAAGATAGGCATAGCTCTAATCGCCGTTGAAAAGTACATTAGCGCGTAACGAGAGACACCATATGCATGGATGCAATTTCGATGTTGCTGCAATGCGACTAACGCAAAATCATGCGCGTATATCGTTCTGCTTTAGAACGCTCACTAAAATTGCGGTTGGACCGTAATAAAGTTACGAGAACCTACGTGTGCGGCGCGGCGTAATTGAAAAGTTCTCTATCTAGACGTAAACAAAGCTACAAAACATTCTGTTCACATACAACTGCAAGTATTTTCATCCATTGTAGCTTACGACTTTTATTACTCTTCGCAAAACAAAATTTCGTAAAATAAGAAAACCGCGACCTTATGCATCGTTATTCGCGTTAATGAATGAACTGTAGAATATGGAAAGTTTTCGAACCAAAACGGAAAGATTAAATCAAATTTCATCAGTTGTGCGAGCAAAGTCAGGAGTAGAACTTACATTACGGATCGCGTGCACAAGAGGATGATACGAAATTCGGCTAAACTGTCATCCATTACAAACTTCTAATGAGCCGCTGTTCCAGTGATATGACTGTCAATATTGGACGACATTATTACCGTAACGTAACCATACACGCTACGACCGATACACGCGTGTAGATAACGGTAACAAACTTAAAGCAAACACATATAATACGAACAATCGTGTGCTGTGGATCGTTACTGCGTAGGTGTACCTGACCCAGTTGCCAATCCGTACAGTTTGTTTCCGCACTCATTCGACGGCATTGCGTATCGCGTTGCTCCAAAATACGTCCGGCATACAAATAAAATTCCCGGGCACCGAGCTCCTCAATCCGCCGCTATTCGAAGTCAAACACGAGCGGCAGCTTTAATAATATTCCTCGAGAACGAACTGCGCGGCTTTTGCGGCGCGGATAAGCAAATAAAAGTTTCCGGAATACACTGAGGCAGTCCGAGCACGAGACAACGCTATCGCTGGATAACTCGCAGAAATTGAGAGAAGATTCTGCAGCGCATCTAAAGGCTGCACCTCTCGCTGCGGTCCTTTGCAACAACCCCTATGCCCTCGACAACGTCGCAGCGAGGAATTTATTTTCGCACAATCCCGAGATATGTACCTGCCATGAAGAGGATTATCAGATCTTGCGACGAATGCGCCGCGCACAGTGAAATTCAGAATTTGACAAAAGCCGAGCTTACGTCGGTATCTGATAATAACGCGGTACAAAGGGATTATATTGAAATCACCAACAAAGGTTCTCTCCGACAACGTTTTCACCGATATTATTTCGCCCGACATCGCCCAAGTTTGATGGTGTGCATTCTGTCATACACATTTACTGACTTTTGTCATCAACAATGTATTTTCGTCAAACATTTTCATTCAATCTAGAAGTGTTTCACTTTGATACGCACACTAGTCACTGTACATCTGACCAAACAAGCAATAAATTCGTCATTTAGAATAAGTTTACTTAGTCTACAGAAATTTTGCTCTCAAATTGTAAATAAAATATTAATTGCAAATAAAATATTTCTTATAACGCACACACAAATCTGTGAATGTGTATTAACGAATATATATTGTTGATCAAACTCGGTATCGATCAAACTCAGTGTTGATGAAACAATATTGAAACTATTGTTACCGCAAAATCTTTGTCGGCAATTTCAACGTAACCAAGAAAACAAAGAAAAGCTAACAATTCAAGTATTAAAAAATTTAATTGTGTACACACAATATAAAATGCTTGATCATAAATAGCAGCTAACTAAAGTTAACGAATCACGAATTAAATAAACCAATTTACTCGAATAAATATTATTCATTTTGCATCTACTAATAGCATAATTAAAGGACAACACTGGCAAAGCAATCTGAAAAATTCTATTCGCGCATAATAACACATTGAATTTTGAAAAGAGCTTACCTTTTGCTCTCTAAGATATGCGCGAAAGACCCGAACTAGATATTTGATTTCATATCTTACAATATGAAAGCGTACTCAATTTTCCCAATGTAACACGCTGCAAATATGAAGTGTTTTTATTCTACTAGTTTACGAGAGAAAAAATGCGTAAATAGAACCATACAGTTCTAGTTATAGTGTGTAGAACCATAGTAGTTTAATAATACTATATATGCATGTGATATATTTATTATAATAAAAATACAATTTAGCCAGTACAAAAGCAAGCTTAATTTATGGAATAACATAATATTTTACTATATAAATTTAAAAAATATATATATTATTCAACAATGTAGAATATTTTATAATTATATTTTCGAGATTTTATTAATAATTTAATTCATCTAATAGAATTTCATTCATCTAATAGAAGCATTTTTTCAAAAAGATATTAGTAATTCCATTAATATATGGCAATGAAAAGAGATTAAACGTTAACGAATCGTAGATTCGATCGCAATATTCATTAGTAATAATTGAACTCGAGAGAGAATTTCACCTTTCGTACGCATATTTTTATCGACGAGAAACGATGCAAGAACAAAACTAAACAATTTATGATTATATGAAAATATAAATATAAAAATAAACATAATTTTTTAACATGGCATGTGTTACAATTGCAATCTATCTGACGTTGAAAGTGATAAGAAGAAGAAAATGTTCTCTCTCACCTCATGCACGATTCGAAAACTTAACTCTTATTAGAGTTAAGAAGCACTAATGAATCACTTCAAGAAATTAAGTCCTGATCCATGGAACTAAATCTCTATTATGAGTTTTCGAGTCACAAAATCCCAATAAGGGACAGCACGAAAGAACAAAAAAAGACGGGAGACCGAACAAGTGAATATGTGGCCAGTCTTCCCAAAGAATCATTTGACGAGCGAACAAATATACTTCTTTATCTACGGGGGTGGAGTGTTCGCCAACAGAAAGTTTAAAAAAATTGCGCGCTTGCACTTTTTTAATTAAATTTGCCGCCGGTCAGCTTACCCGACGAACGCGCGCGAAAGCCGCCGTCGTGGCCACATGGTGGACTTGAGAACTCCCTGGAATTTAATTGAAGTCTCCGCTTCCTTTTCGGGAGAAAAAAATCATTACTACAAATTCGTAGAACGTAAAATAAAGCAGAAATAACGAGTGAAAAAATTCGCCAAAGCATAGATTTTTCTATAGATCATCGTCTAACAATAAATATTGATAGAATAATTTAAGAGGGAGAGAATAATAAAGTCACAGTTTATTTTTCGTATTTTTAATTGCAAATATTTTAAATGCACAGCTAATCAAGTATAGCTGCTGACAAGCAACAAACTAACATCGCCAGAAATACTGTGAAGTGTTTCGGCTACAGATTCCTTGAAAGGTACTAAAGAGCTTTAGACACGTGTGAAGACGAACTGTAAGATCTTCAGGTGAATGTTCCAACGGTAGACAGTTCTCTCGAAGATAAACGGAAGGGAGGATGGGAAGGAAAAGTGATGCCTCGCCATGGAATAGCGATGAAAGTCGGAAAGTTAAGCGCCTTATGGGATTCTACGAGTTCGAGGTGTTTCGTGGGAAAAGTGCCTTCTATACCGACGTGCCTCGTGTGCAGAGATGCACGAAAATGCCCCATTGATTTTTATCCGTGAAAAGTAGGCTTCCGTGAACGACTACAAAAAAAGCGGAACGAGAGGCGAAGGAATATCGCGAGATAGGTAAGCAGGTGCACATTCTGACGCAAAGATGGCAAAAATAAGAACGCGATAAAGAAGAACCATCTCAAATTTCTTCCAGCTCCTCGTAACGGCAACATCAATCTCGTCGTAAATAATTCACGTACATGCATACGCGTGTGTTTGTGTCATCTTATAAAAATTACATTTAGAAATATATTTCGTGTTTGTATTTTTCATGCAATATTTATCGGAGAAGCTAATCGGAACGACGCTGATAATAAGTATTTGGATGCAAACAAATATTCCACGATAGTTTATCCTTGTGTGAAAAGTAGTACAGATAGTACAAATTCGTTATTTGTTTATCACACAAAATTGTTACAATAATAATTGTGCATTTTTGTATTTTCTATGTACGATAACATCCGACGTACAATCAGACGGACTCACACGTAATTATTTTTTTCCATATGTTTGACCATTACTCGAAAGTTTGGTTACGAGATTCTGTACAAACAATTTTACAATTTTACGAAATATTGTACGTGGTCAAACATGCGCACACATGCGTTTAGGTCACTGGTCCGAAAAAAGACCGTTTAAAAATGAATAGATATTACATGACTACACAGTACGTGGTCACCAATCAAATTAACCCGTGCTCTTACACGACTTTTTTAAACACGATTTTTTTTTCATTTGTTCATCTCCTTTGTTTTGACCACCTCGCTTCATGGCGCTCTCTTATTCCGCGCGAACAGCTCGCTCGGGGCAACGTGATCGGAATACTCATTGGTAATTCAGATCTGTCGCGGACGTGTTCCTAAGAGTGTGTGCCGGAGAGGAATAAAGATAGCAGGCCTTCAGAAGTCCTACAAAGGCTTACTCCAAGAGTCATTCTTGTGACAGAACTGGCGAAAGGATCCAGATGCGGGTCGGTTTGGCTGGATTGAACTGAATAAAATATCGCTTTGATACTTAAGCTCTTGCGCGCAAAATTGTTTCGCTACTGTGTATATAGAAATTGCTCTCCGAATTACTTTTTTATTACCTTTATTAAAATAAAGAATAAATTTACTTAGCTATGATGATGATGAAAACACACACACACACACACACAAATCTTTTTTTTCTGCGATGATTCAAGTATTACTTCTCTCATTATATTTTTTAATTATTTCAGTCTGTTCGTGTTTTCAACCACTTAATATTTCTCTCACAATGCACACATGCAATACATTCGGCAACAGTTTCAACATAACAATTCAACGAAAATCACAAAATAAGCATGACTCGCGGCGATCGAAAATATTCACATGCGCAGGGGTGATTCGATGATAGAGGAAAACACGGTATAATATTTTCTCCTCTTTTCTCGAGATCAGCTTGTAAGTTTATTCAAAAATTCGGAACGTCTGGTATTTTATTAAAAGTCTCTGTCCCACGTTATATAGTATTCCTGTGCTATTACGACATTTTTGCTCGGATGTGTTGCGTGCGTGAGAGACGCGGCATGTATACTTCTTCGGAAATCTGGCTGATTTCTAGGGCTTCTCAAACGCGAGAAGTATGCGTGCCACATATGCGCACGTCATTAGATTGATATTTATAAGATATTTATAATTGACATTCGATCTCACGATTCTAGCATTTCCTGCAATAATAAACAAAGTTTATACGACCGATTCAAATATACTGTTTACGCGTAGCTGAAATCTAAACGTATTTCGGATTGCATTTCCATTTTCCAAGCAAATTAAGATTTACGAAGAGAATTCCAACGGATGGGCTCCCCATATAGGTAAGCAATTACTTGCGCAGAAAGTATTGCGGTTTCGAAAGCTTATATCCCGCATGGGGAACAGATCCTTCAATTGCTACAAAATTCAGATATATTTTGAAGATATATCTCAATTATTCTTCTAACAAGAATAAACCGATCTTTTTATACAGAATTTGATTTTAAATTTTTTGTCTTTTTCAATAATAATTAATATTCATTTTGATAACTACACATACTTGTGGTTACCCTCGAAGAATTATTAGAAAGATACAATATTAGAATATCAAATACGGTATTCGAAATACTTTTTATTGACGATAAGCGCTCGAAAATCATATTGTTCCAATATAGCTTTGATATGCGATAATCGGATTTAAACCCTAAACACGGCAGAAATAGGCTATATTCGGAAAGCTCAAATCTGAAGAGCAATGCACTTCGTGGTTGTGCTTGCCGACGCCATTCTCCGTCGTATGGAACCGTGTGGAAATTCAAAAGCGCATGTTTGTCGTCCACTCGGCGAACCCTTCTGGAAATTGGCCCGGTGTCACCGGAGAATTTCAGTACCCTCTCTTGTGTGGTCCTGTCCACGCGGGGCGCAAGAGAATCCAGTAAAATTAAATCAAGGGGCTTTCGTCCTCTTGCCCGTGGGAAAGCCGCGGGACAGCTATTACACTACGTAGTATATATATTCGTGTAAAACCGCCGAACAATAACTCGCATTTAAATGTTATCGATATCCCAAGAGTCACGGCACGCCCCATCTAATTTTGTTAAACGCGGCATATTTTCAAAAAATATCGCTACATTAATTTCTTGTATAACGCAAAAATACTTTAAATATACAACGAATTATTTCATATAAACGTTAATTCCACACAAACCTCATGTAAACGTGTTAAATAATCTCGAAAAAAATACATAATCTTTTCAAATATTCCTTAAGGATAAATTTATAAATTTTTATAATGTTTTCCGCATCGTTGAAGTGTTTCCCGCTTGCGTGTTTAGCGCAGTACTGTAAATCTTTAGAGAATCTAGTCCTCTTTAACATCGCCCAATTTTCAGGAAACGGTAGAATGGATACCGTAAGATATATCCGTTGGATAGCTTCCAGTACACGACTGCAGCAGCTTTGGGGTCGAAATATCGCGACGGTTGTGGGGTTAGTATTACTGATATTAGCGTCGCCAGTAACTCTTTCGAAATAGCCTTGGCACATACAAGCCCGTGTTAACTTTTTCCTTTTCTTAAATCACGCCTTGTATTATGATGGTTATAATCGCGGCGGTTAAGTTTGAATAATTACATACTTCGCAGGTGGACAATAAACGCACGTGAGTGCTATTCTAAAGCTCATTGTATTTCTGTTGCATTGAAAGCCTCTTATTAATTAACTATATTGTTCTCGCTGAATGGCAACCGATATCGTATTGAAACGCAAAATCCACGAAAAAAATTTATAACAGATTTGGAAACAGTATGATTGATAAAGAAAATAGATTTGCAGAGTTAATAGAACTTCGGAAAACACGCCATGAATGAAGTTTTCCTACACCTCACCACATACCGAACGGACTTTTTTCAAATTGACATCGATGTACGGGCCGGCGATCTTTTTTCAGATTCTGTTTCGCCACGTTATACATCAATGGAAGAGGGATTGGGGACGAATACCATCAAGCTCAATTCTACGCTCGTATGACATTTTTCCTATTTACTTTGATTTTTCCTTCGAGACCGTTCCCCTAGCTATATATCTTTCTTATTTTTAATATATATTGCTATTTCAATAACAAAGCATGAAGGCATGAATACCACCCCCATAAAATTACTTGCGACGTAATAATAAAAAATTTGATCGTTTTCAAAATTGTTCTCATATGTGCTGACTTCCATCATCGCAAGATCATATTTATTATAATAAACAAAATAACATATCACTATTATAAAAAGAAATTATATTCTTTTTGATATTTTTCAATAAAGAGAGAGAAATTAAGTTAATATTATTTAGCGGAAAAAATATATATGTATATACACAGATCAAAGTTAACATGATTGAAAATATATTTATATACTACTACTTATACTTTTATTGTTATTTTCTATAAATATTCTCTATACAATTTATTATTGAAAAAATGTCACATGAATGTTAAAACGCGTCACATCACAGGTGTTCTTACACGTAGAAAATGTTTCCTTTACAAACTCACATCATAAATTATTTCTTTACAATACGATCATACCAAAAATATAATGCGACATTTATGTACGCTTGCTGATATATGAGAAAGTTTTTTTGCTGATATACGAGTTGTTTTTTTTGTACAAGGACTAGGGTATTTAATGTTTCACAATGATATGTAGGCTTTCAAAGAACTCGTCTCGTATTATCATATTATCAAAAGCTATATCTATTACGTCAATTGTAAACGATAAATAAATCATGAAAGCGTAAAATTAATCTTTACATTAAACATAAATAAATTATGCAACTCACCAGTCGTCGAAGCCCGCAAATCGAGTTACAGGAATTACGAATGCACTTGGTAGTTTTATTAGTGGCACCGTCTCGAAACTATCTTGAGGTCTGAAAAGATGACGTATTTTCGTCATTTAACAATCCTAGGAACGAAACGAGATGCAAATTAACGAGATGCTCTATGCACTTTACACTGACACGATGTCACTAGCACGCTGTCTTGTTGAAACTTATCACGTTCATTTCCACATATCACCACAATTCCGTCATAATATTTTATACCGTATAATGTTTAGCCTCATAGTATCTATCATTAATAGCACAACATCCACATATATTTACATATATATATATATATACTTTTTCTTTAATATTCTTAAGATAAAGGGGATATAAAGCCTGTATATAAGCACAATAAGTTTAACAAAATTCTAAATTCGTTATGTTGATGTTATTTATATTATATTATCGATATTATTTATCCTTACTTATATTTAAAGTTGAAGTTGAGTCCTCTCGGATAACCCAAGTTTTATAAAATATTAATCAAACCACCATATACCAACTAGCACAATCTGCTTCGCTGCAAATATATTTGTTACTTTGTCATATTTTTTTTAACAAAATAAATTACGAAACAATTATAAAAACAAAAACATGAACAATGTATTTTATTGGACCGTCAAAAAAAGTTTCTTAAATTAAAACACGATATTCCAACATTCCATCATATACGGAAAGACATCGTTCATGTTATAACGTTCGCGTTGAGAGATTCAGATTACCTTGTAATATTACTGTCAATATAATCAATCATTACAATTGTTGAGCTTCCAGCTACCTATAAACGCAAACTCTTTTTATTGGTTATCGGCCGCGGTCTCTTTCACGCTTACACGCGAACCCATTCACTGTGTAACAATGTCAGGTAGACGGTTTAATTGCGAATTATCGAACCATTGCGAAATTCAATTGCCATGTAGGCTCTGCTCACGAGTCTCGCACGCGTCGCACACAGATGAAATCGTGCAAAACGCCTCGCCAATGCACAACGCGTGTCTATACGATCCTTCGCATTTTCATGATGGAATTTGGTTTAATAAACACGCTTTTTGTCGTTACTTATAGATACACGTTACGCTCACTTTACGCAACATGAAACACGGAAATACGTTGTCTCGCATAGCGATGAAGTTCATTTCGTGTAACGTATCTATAGTGTTAAAAATACGAAAGTGATCATATCTATTTAAAGTTTATCGCGGAAAGATCTTTAATCGAAATAGTAAATTATAGCAACAAATAATAAGCTACTTGTATTATTTTGCTACTAATTGTAAGTTGTCCTATTAATAATATAACATTAGTTATATGTAGTAACGCGAGTTTTTTTGAAAATATCTCGTTAGTCTATGTATTTACGGATATATTTTAATTTTAATTCAATGATAATTATGTGAAAAATGTTATTTCTAAAAGGCAGAATTTTTCAAAGTACTCTTCGAATTTCCAAGATTAGAAAATAAAAAGAAATGCAAATACATGCAAGGCAGACAATACATTTTATTTTAAATTAAATATTTCGAAAGAATTTTAAATTAAAAATAATCCGGAGAAAAATGTTTTCATTAAAATGTTTCGTTACATCAATTTTCACTTAATTTAACTTAACAAAACTGTTTAAATGTTTTATATTGAAAAAGTCAGAATTTCTGTAGCAAGCGTTAAACATATTATCTTACAATTCATTATTCAACGTAGATGTTTTTTTGTATATATTGAATTTTCAAGAGTTCAATCACAAAAAATGCTGATATAAAAAATCTATCATTTTATTTTAATTAATATAATACAATTATTATTACTATATACTATTAGTAATTTAATTATGATAATTATTTTCATTAACACAATTTACTTGCCATACTAATTAAAATGTGTAAATTTTTAATAATATATAAACATTCACAAAAACCAATGAAATTATTTATAAAATATTATAAACTTAATATTCTGATAATTAAAATAACTAAAAATGTTCCAAAATGCGTTTTAGTATAACTGATTGAACTAAAATTAACGTGAATAAACTATTATATTATTTCAATTTTTCATTAAAAGTATATATTTTTTTAGTGAATCATCAGAATCGTCGAATACGATAGAGATCCTCATAAAAGATCAATTTCGTATATATTACGCACGATATTTGCCGTGCAATGCCCCAGAAGCAACGACCTCTAATCCCGGATGATTAATTAACAAGACAACTCCGCAGAATCAAATAGCTTCGACCTTATTGAATTTCAAATATTAAGCCTATAAACGTTTGGAACAATAAAATATAACAAATCTGAGCTTTCACCTCTATATTCGCACGAAATTTCAAAGCACTTTCGAATTCTCCTCACTTATCTCTCGCTAGGGAACACTCCAGTCAAAATAATCTAACCAACCCAAATCCCAATAACGCTTTAGCACTCAGTTCCACGGATCCCAACGAGATAAAAGAAATGCAGCGGCGATCGACAGGTGCTCCAAAAAGTTCGTCAGCGATTTCGCAATCTCGATCGCGACGACTTACTCGTCGATCTCGTGGGAAGGGTATATCGATCGATTGCGCGCACACAATTCGAAAAGGTGCACGTTCATCACGCGCGACACACGCGTTTGTCAAAAATATACACACCACCGCGAACCCGCAAAGTGCTCGCGAACGACGCAAAAGGACGAATGAGCGGAAGCTCTGTGCTTGAAAGCTCGCAAGCCCCACCGCCCTTTCGGCGCGTGCGGACTGGAGCAAACTTGACCGATCGCAAGCGACTGACGCCGAGGGTGCACGAAGAGCAATGGACGGGGGGGGTTTGACATATCGCTGCAAGATAATTAATCAGTGGAAATATAATGTTTGATCAAGAGTGCAAAGTTCTCGCTATTTTTCTCACATGGCGCACGGATCCGCTATATGCGCAGATCTAAAAAAAATAAAAATAAAAATTCCGAACGAAAAGCAGCTCGTGATGGAGTAATGGCGCTATTAAATTCTTCATAAAAAATTAGTAAGCTCAATGTGAGTTTATTTAATTTTTACGCGTTTTCGCTTTTCGTTTTATTAAACTATATTTTCTCTGTGAAACGTCAAATAAAAAGGAAAAAAACATTCATTTAAAAATTGTTTGTAAACATGAAATTCTATGCCCGTATTCATAAAAATATTTCAAACTTTAACAAAATGACCAGTAGCTTGTAGCAATTAACTCGTATTTGCATAGAATATCTGTAATACCTAAAACCGATTAACTTGTATTTACGTACTTATATTTACCTATGATCAAAACCTATTACCAAAAAGTAACTCCAAATTCTTCAAATTCTAAACTCTTTCTAAATCCACTTCATCGCCATTACAATATCGCGCGATTCCTTTAAGATACGAGCTTTTACTTTTCGCGCAGCAGTAAAAGAAGACGGCCATAGGATCGATAAAGCGCAGCGACAATGAGATAACGTTTACGTGTCCGCTGGAATCCACGGGCAGCATAGAAAAGCTCCGATTCTCCAAGCATACTACCAAGCGAGCAATTGGTCAGTAACCAATTTACGACTAGCGCCAGCGAGTGGTGGACGGTATTTTACGCCTCGTAAAAAAAAAAGGAAGCCGCGAGTAGGGAGACGAAAGGTGAGAGCAAAAAAAAGATAGGCAGCTCCAATCGAATTCATTTCCATCCGTGCACAAGTACTGAATCTGCCGGCTTGGACGAGCGATTTTCTCGTGCGTAAAATTCATTGTCGATACCCTTCCAGTTGATCGTGATAGCGAAGCACGAGCAACCAAAAGCGAAAACAAAGAAGCTTATGCCGAAAGCGAACGGAACGCTATTATCTGACCCTTCACTATGAATTTTTAGTTGATTTCGCGAGGTGATGTGCTCGATGCGATTGACAGCTAGAAAACAGCAAAAGAAAAGAGAGTAGAATGGAATATTTAAGTTTATTTAGAGACAGACTGAAAAGGATTTAGGATTTGCGGACGTGGGAATGTATGGGTAAAATGCAGCAAATAAGCTTCAACGAAAGCTTCAACTGTTGATGAATACGTTCTTCCGTGGTCGGATGATTAAATACCGACCGTTTGTACAAGCTTTGATCCCTCCAATCAGTACGTTGCAACATATTCTAGTAAAGTACGCAACCCCTGTAACGCTTCAAAGTCCCCCGCGCTTTCACAGAACAAATTGAAACACACATTGAATGTTTAATGTTGAATGTTCAGATACCTATCCTCATCCACGAGAGCATGCCGTTTTTTTTCCTCAGTTCAGCCTACAACAATTTTAAAGATTGCTAAAATTCTGCGACAAATAATATTAATACATTAATTAATATAATACAAAGTTCCAGGTTAATTAAAGAGGGATGTCTTGCTGCAGGGATACTACTTATGATTTTCTATAAAACATTTCGCAAAAACGCGACACTCAGATCCTTTTTAATTATGTCTTTTTCAATTATGCATTTATATAATATAAGATATTTTTTTAACAGTTTACATTTCTCGCTGATTTTGATAATAATATTAAAGTGACAATAAAGAAAAACTGAATAAATAATTTTATTACAGACATAAAAAAAAACAAAATAAAATTTTTTTCTTTTTTCTTTTTTTTTGCGAAAAGATTAAGTCAATCAAATTATCGGTAAAATACGTTAATTAAGAGATTAATTTGCAGCGCATACGACGTAGATCTGCAATCTTTATTACTTTTTTTTCCTTTAAAAATTGCATCGGCCAGCTAAAGCTCTTTAATTTCACAAAGTAACACATAAACGTGCGTTTAAGGCGAAACGAGGCCGAGGTCGGCGATGATGCGCTTCGCTCATCAGGACCGGTATAAGCGTGATACTAGAGTTACTCGTCAAATATTTACCCCGAGTGATGCTGGCGCCAGGCAAGTGGTAGAGCTGATCCAGTTTCGGCGAAGCGGGAATATGTTCGCGTAAAAAATGTTCCATTTAATTGTTAATAGATAGGTGAGCGGATCCTTCGCTCTTTCGCAATTGAATAACGTCTTTACGTCCAAAAGCAATGGACCTCTCATTCGATTATTATCGTTTCATCTTAAACTTCGTTTTTCCTGAGAGCACTTGCTAAAGAAATCTGACGCGATAGCAATCTGTACGAGAAGTCAAGATTTATTGTAGAAAGTTTACGAAAGTTTAGAAGTTTAGAATGAGCGTTTATAAAAGATACACATTTTAATTGCTGAAATATGTAAAATGAACGTAGCTAAAAATGAATAAAATTAATGAGCATACATTAATCCTATAAGTTGTTTATAACTTATAGTATGATGTAACTTATAATATGATGTAATCATATATATTCTTCAATCAAAATATATGAGTTCTTTGTAATGTAGCTCTAATATAGTTACAATAAGAGAGTTGAGAGAATATCATGGCTTACAAATAATAAAAAAGATAAAATAAAATAAAATAAAAATAGACAGCATAGAAAAAAATAAAAGTATAATCTATTCAATTTAACAAAATACATTTCCGAAAATTAATTATTACTATCTATAATTATATTAAAAATTTATCTATCGTATACACATATTGCCTTATATATCAATAAAATATTAATATTATCTTATTTAAAATTACATAGAAATATACATATATGTAGTTAAATAGTTCAGTTATAACTTCTATTATAACAATAATAAAAGTTATTTTGAAATATTCAAATTAAATAAAAACATCTAGGTAAAAAAATTCCAACTCCATTTTGAATTGCATTGATGTGAATAAATCTATTAACAAAATAAATTGTTATTTTTTGCAAAATATTTCAAAAAGAGAAATAAAAACAAGAATATATCGATAAGCTACATTTAATGCACTTAGTGTTTGTACATGCAAAACTGAAACATATAACGTATTTTTATTTGTTAACTTGCGATACCGTTGATTGAATTATTGTAACGTTCGAAAAAACACGCGACAAGCTTTCCAATTAGCATTAATTATAAATAAGCTAATAGTCAGTAAAATTACAAGCAAGTAATCAGCAATCTCTAATTAATTGTTTCCCTATTGATTGGTTTTGTTGTATCTTTGCTGGCATACTCCATTTTCGCTTGTTACGGCATAATTAATGAAATAGGTATTAGTGTGATGTATATTCAACAAAAGAACATATATCTAACTGGTATAATTTAACTGGTGTACCTACGCGTAAACATGTTTAAAACAATACTCGTAAAAGATACAGCAAAAAGTTACAAATTTTGATTACCAAAATATATACACACATATGTAAACACAACACCAATTGAGTTTCCTTTTCGAATTGTAATATAACAGAAATGATAAAGAGAATAGAGAAAGCTCGCTATAAACGGCCCGCCCGTGGAAACTCAGTTTAACCGCAAGAATAATAATTAATTGATATGACTCTCCAGCCAAAGCATTGCCCAAACGCTTAACTGGCAAGACCTCGTTAAGGGAATTAAATTCGGTGATGCAGACTGGATTATAGCGGTTTCCAATTGGACACTAAGTTAATGCCGAAGATTAGCGGTTGAATCTCGCAATGGCAATGGACGGCTCTTCTCGCGAAATCAACGATAAAAATTTTACCTTTGCTGTGCCACACGAAACATTGGAAATGGTTTGCAAATATTAAATGCCACTCGACATTAAATTCCCTTGTGAAAATTATTGGTTGCGTCGTTACATACATGCATATTTCTGCATAATAAATAAAACAATGGCAAATATTTTGTTAATGTGAGAATATATAATATACATTTTTTAATTAGTAGTAGGGGGAAATCACCGATTCATTACATCATTTTATTTTTGATCTATATTTCTTAAATAAAAACTAAAAATAAAACTTTAGAAATATAAATACAAACTAGAAAGTGTTTTCTATCAGATTGTGTAGCAGTTTTTTTATAATACTGTTATGAATTTTATAGTAATTAACTTTATCGTAAGATAAGCAAAAATAAGTCTGAACCCCGAAACTGAAAGTCCTTTACAGAAGAGTCATTTGTACAAAATATCTACAAGTTTAATGTATGTAAGAATTTCTAGAATTCTTTCACTTTAATGTAAAATGTTGATTTTTGTTAATTTTTACGCATACTTTATGCTGTCTTATTATGCCTTATGCTTATTCCGTAAGTTACAAATATGTAGTGAGACAGTATAAAAAATAGATTAAAGTACTATCTTATTATGAATTATAGGGTTTTATTTTCTTAATTATTTAAGAAGATCATATTTTTTTATCAACATTAATAAAGTGCAATGTTTAATTTTCGAAAAATAAGAGAGTGTCGCTTTAAAAGATCTATGTCAGTATTGGCGATTTTCCCCTAGATATAATTGTTTTTAGGAAATACTGTCTGTTTTTATACAATTTGTATTTCTAGCCAGACACCTGTATTTTGTATCGAATGGAAGGGCAATAGAGAATGGCTTTAGTTAACGACCGTTTAAGGGATGGTAGTAATCGGGAATGGTTCCCGTGACTGAGAAGGGACGTATGGCCCCGAGGGTTAATAGATGGCCAATGTCCTTGCAGACTGAGGTCAGACACTGTGTCACCCTCTCCCCGTTCGTCATTACGAATGCAGATTGGATCTCCCGCCATTATCTTGTTTCCTATCTAATCGTCGTCGGGAATAGAATCATAAAACTTCTCGCACGCGCAAAAAAAAATTGTCCATTGGCCGGTTTTTCTATCGGCATTTGAGTCAGTACATTGAACAATGTTGCCACGAAAAGCCGAATTTGTCGCGCCTCATAGATTGACGACGTGCGTTAAAAGCTCGTTCTCCGGAGTCCCATGATCCCGCGGAATGAGAAACGATAGAGGGATGACTGACGAGAAAGCTGCTGGGTGATGCGTTTTTAAAATTGGATAGATTGACAATTTCAAAATGGTCTCCGTCCCCTCTCTCTCTCTCTCTCTCTCTCCCTCTCTCTTTCTGACATAACTAAAAATAATCGAATTAAATAAAAATTCAAAAAATTGTTCTAATCGATAAACAGAACATTCATTTCATAAGAATGAAAATTATGAAGATTAAATAATATTTATTAATCGATCTAAAAGTATTATTGCATCTATATTATTAGATAAAATAAGATAATTAGATGAAATAAGATTTCTTAACTTTTTAATGCATTAGATTTAAATTAATATTCTAATTTGAGAACGAGTGCAATTGCTAGTAATATTTGAGTTTAATGACCGCAGATAAAATATAACACAAAAGGTATGAAATGCAGTAATTTTCTGACTATGTAGTTATAAAAAATGATCACCGACAACATTTTCGTAAACTAGCAACAATGAGCGAACACGAATGTAGAGGCCGTGTAGGTAGGTTGTTATACATGTACCGACCAATGAACGTGACAGATGCGTTGTACCGACAAGACTCGAATACTCAATGCTTGACGAGCTACTCAATCGAGCTCTCGATACGCTTGATATTCCGAATAATTAGCGATAGCTGTTACAAGTGAAAGATGTTATTTATCTCTCTATATAGTATACTTATAAATCTATTTTATATAATATTCATTTTTCTATAATAATAATTCCCTTTAATAATTCCATATAATAATAATAATCTAATAATCCTTTGTATATTAACAACTTCAAATTGTCTTCATCTCATATAACGATATAGAACTCTATGTATTCAATAAATTCAAAATACAAACTAATTTATTAATTTAAGATTGACTTGTATGAATTAGATTATAAGAACTTAACGATTTTTGTTTGCAGAATTATTTAAAGATATAATATATTTAATATTAAAATCTTCAATTTTTTAATATTTGTCCTTTTTAAAAAATATAGAAAATATTAACGTTAAAAATATACAATTATTTCAAAATTTATATTACATATTTTTTATGTAATATAAATTTATATAAACATCATAACGCAATAAATCCGCATACGTCCGAGATTACGTGCAGCATGCTTTAGAAATTCGAAGCCATAAAGGACAGGCGGACCTTTGAAATGACCAACATGATGAGAATGTGTACCCACCATTGCACCATTAACCTTTGCTGAGGGTAACCTCCTTCATTAACTGTCTAGCTAAGCCAAAACTAGTTGTACCGATTCTCTATAAACGATAACCACCGTTCTATAATGTTGATTTCTTTTCTCCTAGAATGGCCTTTCACAAGATTAATACCGCATTCACTATGGTCCATTCATGATTGAAACTTCGTTCCTAGGAAATTACATATAGCATTAACCAGATACAAAATCACCTTATATCGGCTCGACTTACCAAGAAATTTCTAATTAAAAGTCTTACGAAATAAATTAGATTGTACATAGAAACGAAGGATCTATATATAACAAAAGTAATAATAATAAATACACAGAATATAGAACAAAAATAACCCATGAATTTAAAAAATCATAGAAATAAAACTATGAGATTTCTTTAATACACACTCTTATTCTGAAAAACTAACTCTAAAAACTAAACTCTTATTCTGCATTTAATATTTGCAAAACGCCATTATCAAAATACGTCACTTTTTATTCATCACTTTTCAAATATTTCATGATGCACATATTTTTAGATAATACGATATCAACGATGTGTATTCATGACGATCTAAAGACCCTCACTATGTACTCAGTCTACCGATTCAAATCTATCTAGCTATTGAGCAAAATTTCACGAAGCTTCTGGAATACAAAATGATGCGAGGAAATATGCACTGCCAAGTGAACATTCGCAGCGACATTTACGCTCGGATGCGTAATGGATGGCTACAAACATGAATATGTAGATAGAATTTAAGACATAAATGGCCTAGTATATAAGCACTCAAAGCAGATCTTTGTAATGCTCTTTCTGTGTGAATAACATGTACATAACGTATAACTTAATTAGACTGGAATAAAATAATTTTTGCAATATAGGAATCATCTCGCGAGAAGCCGCCATTAACATTTATATTTCCAGAACCTATGCAGATTTAGTTATTCCCTAAAATGTTTTCCATATTATATATACAAGTAAATCTTAGTCAATTTATGTAGTAAAGATAGCCAATTGCCTTGCTACAAATTAAAATATTAAAATATTAATTTACAAATTAATATTTCATTTTCAAATTAAAATATTAAATGTAATATATTTGTTAAAAGGATTATAGAATCTAATTTTCCCTAATTGCAGAGATACACATGTAATCAAAAATAATTTTAGATCAATAAAATTATTCAAGCACAAAAAACTTACGAGAAAATTAAACACGACAAAAATGTCCAAATAAAAACAAATTTAAAATATTGACGGTCAAGCAAAAATGAAAATACCAATAATGCTGTTAGATCAAGATACATGTACATCTTTCGAGATTTATAAATCTCGTGAAACCATGTGGTTTCATAATAATCCTTAAAAAATCGAATAGGCGGATAATTGCAAAAAATAAAAGTTGCAGATCGAACAGTATATATCGATTTTAGCCGCTTTAGACAGTGCAGCTCGTTTAGTATTTTTACATTTGCATAATTTACAGTTTTTTTATTATGACTATATTCTACTTCTACTAATAAAATTCCTTCTGTCTATCCTTCTACTCTCATCGAAACCGCGACCGCGCGCACCATCTCCATCCACCCCATTTCCCTTTCTCTTTTCCTACCGGCATTATAAATGGATTTTTCCATGCAATTTCTATTAGCATAGTTTTTACATAATTGCACACGGTACTGCAACCAGGCCGATGCCCGTGCGTAGTTATTTTGCAAGGAAATAAATTGCTGTAGCGCGTACATGACAGGGTTGCAGGTGAAAACTAAGCGAAGCAGCACAGAAAGCAAAAAAAAAAAAAAAACGAAATAAGAAGCGTAAAAATAATAACGAGCAACTATGAAACATCCTGTCGGACATCAGTAGTGTAAGATACTCTTGTCCGTTTTCTAGTTTCTCATAGTAGTTAGTTTGAGTTAATGTAACTTGTCCTATATTATTCATTTCATTAGGATAAAAAAAATAAATAAATTTTTTCGTCCGTAATCTTCAAGAATTTAAATCATCTACAGACATACTAATATTATGCCATATCTAATCTAACGAAATTAAAACCAATATAATGATAGTGTGCATTACAGATTTAAATTACGTGATAGACTGTAACTACGAAAGAGATTACTTGCGTAGATCGTATGAAGCATTGTAAAAAAACAAGATTGAAAACGCTAGATTTACTGGTTAGAAACATAGGTGTGTTATAAAGTTAAGAAGAAACGACAGTAGTTGACGGTGATGATAAAATAGAAATGAAGATGGAACAAAGTCGAGCTTTACGCAGTGCTATAAACCTCCCACATATTATCAAGATTCACGCGGTATTCACTACCGAAATTATTGTATAATACCGACTTTACTATGCCACGAATAATTTCCGTCTGAGCGTTTTCACGAGGCGCCATCCAGCCGATCCAATCATGGCAAATCGATTCTCTCGCACACTTATTCCACACACTCTTTGAAATCTCTCTCTCTCTCTCTCTCTCTCTCTCTTTATTCGCATAAGTCTAAACGCGAAACTCTTTCTCTCTTGTTTGCTATTATGAGATAGAAACGATAATGAGATAGAAACGTTATCTTCCCGTTTTTTTTTCCTTTACTGCGGCTCTTTTCTCGAGCAATGCATATCGAGAAGAAAAATTAAAAATCAATGATTTTGACAAAACGGATGAAAAGGGAAAATACATAAAATCATTGTCGCTTTTTTTACACAAAGACTCTTATATCAAAATCAAACTTGCATTTTCAGTCAAATCAAACAATTCTCGATAAATCATACAACAAATTATTTTATAACAAGTTCAAATTTAACAAATGAGAACGATTTGTGTAACTACGCACGTTACATAATTATAATAACATTTTCAATAACATTAATTAATAGATAATTATTTTCTTACAATGTAGTTATTTCTAATTTGAAAAACATTGTCTCCACCCATTGTCACAGTCATAAACAAATATATATATTACTATTATTCGTGGATTAACTTAAATATAACTTAAATATTAAGCATTTGCTAGACTATTATCTTGTCAACAAATTGTCATGACAAAGCTTCAACACGATCGAACATAGCCATCGATGTCATCGATGATATTTCGACAACGAGACAAGGGCAGTATTGTCGAGAGTGAAAGGGGATTGTATGTTATAGATGTGTTCAAGTCCTGAGGGAGCAGACAGTGAGGTCAGAAGCACGATAATAGGGATAATAAATGGCCTTGGACCGCCCTTTGCAATTCACCCTTGGCCCCTTTCATCGAAAGACACGCACCATGCTGAAACCGCAATTTCCGTGTATCGGCTTTTATTAATATATCACCTACAATGTGAAAGTCGCGGAAGTGCTTACTAACAAATAGTTTCTTATTGGATATTAAGACATATTATAACGAAAAAACATGATGATTTAATATGCTTAATTTTGTTTTTATCTTTTAATTGACATCTAATTTAACCAACTGAAGTAATAAATCAAAATTGATTTATTATGTTACAAATCTGATCATTCAGATTAATTCAGAGATTTATAACATTCTTATAATTATTTTTAATTATCCGCATCTTTTGCTATACGCATTGCATATTAATGTAAAATCTTGCATTCGAATTCATAAGATAACGGAATTTTATACATAAATAAATTATCCATAGATTTGTATAATGCAATACATTTACATAAAATATATATAGTTATCTGACAGATGATTAAAACATATTTATGCTAAGTGATTCAGAGGTGAAATTGATTCATAAAGTATTATCGTAATCTAATTACACATATGCATATTATACATGCATATCTCGGATACTTTATTAATCGGATACTTTAATTAATATTAATTAAAAAATAAAATGCACGAGTTTCCAGACCTGATGATGTATTTTTATCTCCACAATTTCCTCTTATTTTTTTCAATATAGGTTAAAATAATTTATCTTTCCTAAGCAGGCTCAAATCAAAATTATTCCGTAAAAATTCTTCTCTCTTTTAAATTTATGCCCTTACACTACAACTTCAAAAAACAATACAACGTTTTATTACAAAATTAATAGCTGGAAGCTAATAGTCATTGCGTCTTTGCAAAGCATCGTTTCGTTTACAAAAGGGCAAAGGATGTTCCGAGTCTGTTAAAGAGTTGGATTATCACACAATCTGTATCTACTTATTTCCAATTTACAGCAGAAGAAAGTGCTAGAAGTTGTCCTTATCTCGCGCCAATCCGCGAAGACTTACACCGGCTCTGTGGGTATCGCAAAATCTCTCTAAATGGAAATTCGCTGTAGCGAAGTTTCCTCGCTTTCCTATATGCCTCAACACGTTGTCCTCGGTAGACTGATGAGCATGCACATGGAAACGATTCCGCTTGCTACTTGTCGCTACGCAGCAAGAGATAGAGATAATTCCGGAGAATTTCACACATTGCTACGTCAAATTAAAACGGTCGTTTGTTAAGACGATAACACCGAAACATACTGTGTCACTCCGTATTAATGTTGCAAGTACCTAACGTGTCGACCCTTTGTAATCTTTGCGGAAAAAAATTAGCTAAATCGTATATTCTTAAAAATACTAATTTTTATATTTTTTTATATAATAAAACAATTTAAACTTTAAATTTTTTAACAACAATCAAAATTTTTATATCCAAAATTCTATTTATTGATTGATGTCTGTTTTTTTTTATTTATACGTTAATAAAAATGAAAGATATAGTTTTTTTATGACACTTTAATTTAATTGTTTTTTAAAAACAGTTTTTAACTTTTTTATTTACTGAAAAATTTATTCAATCATAGCAATGTTTATCATAGCAATGTCATTTCTAGTGAGATGTAATAAAACCAAAGTTTTCATTGCGATAGTGGTAAAACTTTAAGACGAGTTTCTAGCGAAAAGGTTTGCATGCTGAGAAGAAGTGAGAGAAGAAAATGTCGCAATAAACTTATAATGCACTAAGAAGACATTTTCATGCGTTGCTGTAAAAACATTCTCTCATGACGTAGTATATCGAAATGAAGAATAGACAGAAAGAAATCACCGATGCATATTATTTTTGAAAGTTTTATCAGACGTTAGACCTTATCGTCAAAATAGAGAATCCATTATTCATCGGCACACAAACACTTCACAAAATTTTTCACGTGCAAGCCTTCGGACATTTTGGTAAGTGAATTTTACTATGCAGACGAAACTGCTCCGAAAAGAGAAATACCGTACGGAATATTCATCTACACTGCACTTTTATGACAACTAATAACATCTACCAAGATGTCTTTTCTTATCCAACACACGGGTATTAGCAATTGCTTTCTCTATATTCTGAATACTCCTTTGTGATCTGCCCGGAATTACAATCCTGCATTACCAAAAGATTTAGTTGGAGCACAAGTCGCGGAATTTGTATATTTTAACTTCAACTGTGAAATGTTTAAAGAACTGATACAATTTGTGAGATTGAAAAATTTTTTGCTGAAGATGATTCAAAATGTAGTCAAAATATTTGATATTTTTACTGTTTTAACTTAAGTAATATATTTGTACAATTACGCAAGTACAGCACTCTCACTAACCAACTTTAATTGTAAATGATAATTTATTTCAACAATAAATTCAATAATAAACTAGAAATACAAAAAAGAAGATGAGTAAATATAATATTGAAATGTATTGAATCGTATAACTGTATTATTATGTGATTGACCATAATTTGATAACCTAGAATAATTAAAAGATTTCTAACTTTGAACTAATATTGATCGTCTCAAACAAAATATGCCATAGTGAACTATGTTCTTTAATGTACGTTCGTATATAGTCATTTCTGATTAGAAGTAAAACATACTTCTCGGGATCGTATTACAATATTTACTCTCTCTTTTTTCTCCTTTGTCTATGAGCATACTTCGTACTGACGATGCTAGCATTTTTTGGTATTTTAGAAAATGTTCAGGTTATTTTATAGCGAGTAACTTATTTTTTGTCTCTTGCAATCAAGCAGCTCATCCGTTTTTCTATTTTTAGTTCACTTAACTGATGATTTCTTTTTCTTTTTCTTAGGGAGCAATATAACATTGTTTTTTTTTGTTTTTCTAGAAAACCCGTATTTTTCAGCCTCATTACAAATAAAAAAAAGCAAAATATTCAATCACTATTCTTATGTTTCAAATAACAAAACGTCGATTAAGTTACTATATTATATTAAAAACTAGAAGAAATATAAAATTATAAAAAGACATAAAATTATATCGGCGACAATAAAGTAAATTGCTAAACAGTAAATAACTATTATTTTATATACACACACTTTTATTTATGCTGAGAACTATTAGTTATCGTTATAAAAATAAAATTTGCGCTTTCAAGAAAATTCCAGTTCACATAGATTACAGCGCGTAAATATTATTATCTATTATTGAAAAGTTTGTTAATGGCAGATAGTTGAATTGAATTAATCAGCACAATGCAAATTTGAATCTTAATTTAAATGGTTCATAAAATTTACGCTCGCTCTTTTTTTGCTGCAAAATCTTATGTCCACATCATAGCTGAATAATAAGATGCTGATCTTGTAAAAACGTAAAAATTAGATACTAAAGAAATGTTACAACGTGTGATGTATTGAAATAATAAAACTGCCAATTAAACGAGTTTCAAAATTTCTGTTATTTTTGCTTTTGTAAATAATTAGACTTGATAAATGATTAATAGTTTGACTAATTTTTTTGTGTCTGCGTTAAAAATCCTAGAAAGACAGGCGAGACTTTTATAAATTATGTTTTCTAAAAACGTAAGCATTTTCATCAAAAAAGTAATATATTTAATAAATATGTATCAAAATATTGTAAACTAACGCAAGATCGGAGCCTCTCATCCGAAATATCTCTCAATTCGTATTCGCCTCGTAACACCGCGCGCCGCGCGAAACACGATCGTCCGCTAACAAAACTCAGCAAGCAAAGGTGAAATCGATAAATTCCAATTGACACTGTATAGATGACCCGGCACGCGCCTGCGTCGAAAGAGATTTAAAAATCACCCTGGAGGAAATTCGCCGCATGAATAAAATTGTTCCCGGCCGGTCAATCACGATCGTACCTCGAATGAACCTACGCTCGTTCTTCTCGGTCACACAAACGCACTGTATACGAACCACGTACGATCGCGTGCACACGTGGCGAATGACCGGCGGTGAATCGCGTTGGAAAACCGCGCGGCGGATGCCGAGAGCGGCGTGACAGGAGTACCGTCGGAGTAGGTGGGACATAATTCAGTTTTACGAGCCGCTGCTACCGCCTCTTCGTCTGCGTTATTTATATATAAAAGTGCCGTGGAAACTCGCCGAATCGCGAGCTGAATCCATCGTTCTATTTATTATCGTCTACCTCGTTGTTACTCGTATCGCTGTCTCGCTTCTCCCCCGCGGCATTCGCGTCCGTGGTCTCTTTACTACACATCGAGACGACCGAGGACCTTTTTTCCCATGTCTTTTGCTCACTATTGCGGCAAGTCGAAGACGGCTTAACAAGGAATTATTTATTAGACAAGTTTCTTCGGGGGAAACTTCCGCTGCTGCAGCGGTGGGACATGTGAGAAAATGTATGTACATATATCTATATATGTATTGGTTCGATTAAGTGGTCAGCAGACGATACCGCATAGCACATGAACGATTTCGAGCAGTTTGTTTGCGAACTCTTTATTTATAGCACCATCTGGTTTATGTTGTTGTTGTTTTCTCGTTTTTCACTCAAGTATATAATTATATTTACACAATCCTCTTCATTATTTAAATGCAAAAAACATAGGTGTTTGATTTGAAAATTAAATGGATTATTATGAAATGTACATACAACATGTTTAATGTGAAATAGATTATGATTTGACCATTATACAGAATATATAATTTCATTCCGATCCTAGGAGTACAAATGTTATTTACGCCGATATGAGTAATACAAGTAGTGCTATGCATTCGTCATTGACGTTCTGCTCACTCTATTGTATTCTGTAACCCATGAATATAATATGAAAATGTTTCTATTGGATGAGCAATCGTTTCGAATTTTGATGTAACCGCATGAGTGCGCACCGTTAGGAAATTCTATTATCCTTTCCCACATAATGATGATACAGTTATATAATACAAAGCATATCGCCAATTGGAAGTTATTAACATAATAATAGATCAATAATTTATATATAATATAGCTTATTATCCGCAAAAGATAGTAGTGCAAATTTTAAATCACTAGAATTAATTTCTTTTTTAAGCCAATAAAAAACACCTATATAATACACATATGATTCATTATAAGAATTAATAAGAATTGACAATTCATGGTTATAATTTCAAGTGAATAAGTACATATTATAAAATGTAAAAGAGAGGCTGACGATTCACGGATCAGTAAATTAAAATAATCCCCGTACTTAATTAATACCGTTTCCTACCAAGGCTATGTTTCATTTCTAATTTCTTCGCCAGATGTAATAGCAACTCTTATTGCGCTATAAAAACTTAATACTTTGCTTAATAACGCAGATGTCGACGATACGTAGAAAATTAATGGCAAATAACGAATGCAATTTAGAAATATAATGGTGCCTGTCCATTTTGGGTTTAATCCCAATTTAAATATTCGCATTAACTGA
This sequence comes from Cephalotes varians, assembly GCA_037157785.1. Lineage (NCBI taxonomy): Eukaryota > Metazoa > Arthropoda > Insecta > Hymenoptera > Formicidae > Cephalotes > Cephalotes varians. The sequence continues at coordinate 725,082 of JANQDE010000002.1, read as the reverse complement.
AATTATACGTATTATTAAAGTCCAGATTGGTGAAAAAATTTTTTTCGTTTTAAAATATTATATATATATATATATATATATATATATATATTCATCCTTGTGCAAGAATAATCTAATTATATTATCAAAAATAAAATTATGCTCAAACATAACGTAAAAAATCAAACTATAATGAAAAATCAAACTAAACAGTCAAACTGTATAGAAATATTATAGAATCCATTACCTATTAATTAAAATTGATCTTGCAGACAATTATTTTTGTTTCTGCAAAAAATTGACAGACTTATCAAATGCCGTAGTAATGTTGCTAATTAATAAAATTACAATTCTCTTATAAAAATTTATAGTTCATATATTTGCATATTTAATGGATGCTACAGCATATATATAACGATATAGCTCATTTTCGCTACGAATTCTGACAGAGAGATGGCAATGTAGTAACGTAGGTCAGGCTACTTGAGCTCAACAACTATGCTAAAACTTCATCTTGAATCAATGAAGTGATGGCAGGTAATGACGCTCGACGGAGTTCGGCTCTTCATTGCTAGCAGCACCTATCCTCTTCTGTCTTGAGCGCCGTCCATCCTCCGTCGACCTCACCATGAAATCCACTTTGACGCCATTGCTGAAGCTAAGTACCATCCTCGGTTCGAATCGCGGCGTCTCAGATATTGACGAACCAATTTCTACAATTTCGGGCTCATCACTCGTTGGGTAAATGAAACGGATATTGCGCGATTTTTAATCGATTGTCGTCGAAAAAAATAGAAATGTCGCAACAATTAATAATATTATAATCTAGTTTATTGTTAGATAAATATCTAGCTGCAACATGACGCATTGTTACGCGGCATTCGTTTACTTGCAACTTTCTCTCAATTTTCTCTACACTCGCTTTGCGCAAATGATCATATTTCCAATCATTTTCCTATACTGTCACCTTAACTTCAAACATTGGTTTCCCCTCCATTGTTCAGTGATGATAAAGACAAACCATTATTATCTTCCTTTGTCACCTATCGATTGGTACGACTCAGTCAGCGAAAATCGACTTCCACTTCATTTGTTTGAATAAAAATGTACAGATAACAAAACTTGTCCTAAGAAAAAGTTCAAGCTTCGACTTTTCTTCTATGATTCTTAATTTTATTATATTCTTAGTTATGTAAATAAAATAGATTGTAT
>JANQDE010000002.1:690689-723735 GCA_037157785.1 Cephalotes varians | reverse complement strand
CACACACACACACACACACACACATATATATAAAAGTCAAATTTTTTAATCTATTTAATATTAAAACATATTATATGTATCCTATGTTACAATTTGTTTCATTTTTATCAATTAAATTTCTCTCTTGCACTATACATATTTAAGTAGTTAAGAGATTTGTATTATATATTTTAGTAAAAAAACAAAAAAGCAACAATAATATAAAGCATATAAAAAAGCTATAATAAATCGTTTGCAAGAATCGTCCATGTCTATGTGCTGATTGTATTATACATAAAATTAAAGTGCAAAATCTTCCAAATAAATTATTAATCTCAAAATCTTTGTCTGCTTGCTAGGAAACATTTACTATTACCAAGCAACTATAGCGTGCATGCATATTCTGCAAAATATCGACTATGCGCTGCTTTTTTACTGACCATCGTGCATGCATGCAGACAGCGAGAAAGGGTTGGACGATAACGAGCACGCGTAACATGAACGCTTCTTTTTTATTTTTGAAACTTTTTCCACCCCCTGCAACACACACGGAACGAAGAATGTACTATACATCGAGGTTTTGCACAATGCAGTCGTTTGAAGCAAGTTATTATGCTTTTTATTTGCATTTTCTTTATTCTCTGCGCACATTTTAAACTCGCTTTTAATAATTTTACTGATGGTTCTGGATAGATCCAGACGATTTTTAATGAATGTTTTTGCAAGAGTGTAAATCAGGAAATCGGAACAAAATCTTTAAAAAAATGATGAATTGTATGTTTTGGCTACTGGCGATAACGGTATTGCATAACTCTCGCAAATAATAAATAATTTACATTTTATGCAGCTTTAAAATAACATTCGTTTTTTTATATTCGTATAAGAGGTACAATTTAATTTTCCGCGGTTTAAATGAATAATAATAATCAATTTTATAAATAAAAATTTCACGAAAAAATTAACATAACAAATAAATATGTCTTGTTTCTTTTTAATCCAAATTAACTTTTTTTATAAATAAATATATATTCTATTATCAGAAAATATAAAATTTAAATTAATTGACTTAGTATAATATTATCAAAACACAACACAATTCTAACATAATGTGGCACAATTATCTGAAAGGATTAAATTACTTAAATATCTAACAGTGCTACGATAGGTTTCGGTCTCTGCACAAGTTTCTTAGCCATGCCGCTCGTTATCATGCAAATTAATTCCGGCGATCAAACCATCGCGCTGTACTATCTACGAGCAAGCAAAAAATAGATCACTTAACTTGGCAAATTGGCCGTTTAGCTACTTTTAAATTAGCTGATAAATTATATTAATGATTTGCCTTTAACTATTTCGTATACATCTTGCACAACATGCATTAATTTTTCTATCTCTTCAAAAAATAATCACTGCGTTACATACAACGGTCATAAAAAATTACAACTGCTAAAATTTCTATTTGCTGTTATATTTATGCTGCGAGATATACCAAAATTAACGTCTAGCATGAACAACAATGACAATCGACTCAATCAAATCAAATACTCAAGGAAAAAGATACATCTTTTTACAAAATACATTTTTTAATAAATTTATTTTAAAATGCTTTGCTATCTAATCAGGTTTTACACTAGTAACGACGGTGATTATGTTCGCGAAATCCGGACATGCACGTCACATTAATCGACAAGAAAATCCTACTCCAATTTGACCCCGGATTCTGATGAAAGAGATGCTCTGGTAAAAGTTGCAATTAATCACGAGTTACGCGCTGATCTTTCTAGCGAGGACATAAATTAGCGCCGACACGGCGATTTAAGCGGCTTAATTGCTACCCAGCCAATAAAAAATGCAAGCTGTCTGCCAACTCGCTACGATAGACTACCCGGAATACGTGCGAAAATTTTCTCATATTTTTCCACGTTCTCCAGTTTTATTAATATTCTTGCTGATATACAAAAATGTAACTTTGTCGTAAATAAATGTTTTTTTGTGATAACTGTTTAAAATATAATGCTGAAATCAATTAAAATATTAAATTATAAAAGAGCGTGCAAAAATCATTATTACTCATATGTATAACGCATAATTCGAGGGACAACAATATTGGGTTTACTCAAATATTCGAAATATAAAACAGTAAAATTTGAGTGACTTACTACGATCAATTTTGGAAATAAACGTCTCGTAAGATCACGTACAACCCGCAGTGGTTCGGAAAACTTTGATTTTTCCGATTAAAGGGACAATAGAGACAATATCTCAAGTAGCACTCCCATGGGCAACGAAGGGAAGAAAACGTGCACGCTCTCCTATCCTGCTTCGTGGCGCAGTCCTTCCTGATCGACCGCCTCTGGTTTCGAAATATAATGCAAGTCGCGTACCGTCCGGAAAATGAGCTCGCCTTTCTCGTTCTGATTGGAAAACTACGAATTGCTTCCTGTGGACGATGAATGCCCGCGACAAAACTGAAGCGGAGACGGGAATGCGTTCATAAAGAAATTGAGGAGGCTATGTCACATGTTCCAAGTAAGGAAAATATTTTCGATATATGTTTGCTGAACGAACCGAATAATTAAAATAATTAAAATAAAATTAATCCCATCGAACGTTAAACAACTATTTATAATTTATTTCACTAAGATATTAATATATGTTTTTATTCTAGATTTTTATACATTTACTCAATACATCTTTAATATAGTCATATAATCGTACGAACGTCGAATCATTACGTCGATGCGCTCAGAACTTTTTGGATCGAAAATCACGATCGAAAAAAAAGATACCGTCTGCCTTAAATCACAAGATCGCTCGTCCGCGTCGAACTCTTTAGGAGTTTCCTTAGCGGTATCGAGTGCGGAGCATCGAATGGAAGAACGATCCGAGTTATGACCTGCCTCGGCGCAAGGCCACTTTTCCACGAGTTTCTTTTTTCTCCATTCGCGAGAACTTTTATACTTGACCTTATCGCCACCTCTTACCTTCCCCGGAAATAAAAAGTAGGAGGGAAAACGGCTCACAGGAAGCAAAGAAATGGGTTCAAATAAAGGACAGCTTCCGACAGAGAAAGAGATATCGCGGACGATTTATGTGGAAGAATCTCTTAGCCATCTCTATTAATGACGCAATATTCTTCGTCGACACGCGAGAGAATTAAGTTAATGTAACATGTACATGATTTTGTTGCAATTACTACATGAACGTCGAATCTTGTTACGAAGTGCACGTAACAATCTGCATCTCATCACTAATATCCCAAGTTTAATACACACGTTAACGTCATGTATTTTTTCCTGCCACTATGTCAGCAATTATTTACGTGTGTCAACAAGAAATGCGGAAGTTTAGCCGCGAGAGATGTTTCAGCCTCAAACAAAACTTGTTGCATTTCTTCGCACATTATTCTTTAAAATTTCTTAATTCGGGAAGAATCATTTATCGAATTCAAACGTTCGTGCAATACCGTTTGTCAAGCATGTCATAGCATACGGTCTGAGTAAACAATAAGATCAGTAATGATCGTAGCGGCAAGAAAAAGAAACGAGAAAATAGTAAATGAAAATGGGGCAAAAACGAAAAACCAAGAAGTACCGGCAGCTTAAATTATCGCTCGACGAAGATCCCGGCAGGACCTTCAACCTATCGCCGTGAATAACATCTCCTCTTGGGCTCTTCTTTACTTTACGCGACAGTGTGTTTTTTGTTCCTGTCCCGGATATTGACGTACGGGAAACCGTAACGCTTTTACGGATATTACGACCTAAGCGAGCATCCGTACTAATTATCCGAAAGCTTCTTAGTTTATTATCCCTAGCTTAACCTAACGATTAAAACTGCACGAAAATTGTCCTCCTTTTCTATTATTCTTACGTGAGATCCAATTCTCCAATATCTACTAATCTACTCGATTCAACGAAAGAGTTCTCGAAAATCTCTAGAGTTCCTTGAAAGAATATATAGCTATAGATAAAATATACTTATATAGATATATAGATATTATAGATACATATACATATAAATAATACAAATAGATGTATCTATTGTTGCGATATAATCGGCTCTAATCGGCTTTTCGTCGAAATGGAATATTATTGGAAGATAATACGCTTTATTTGTAGCATAATGAAGAAACTAATATACGAATAAAATCAAATTCATTAGAATACGTAATCAATACAATTTTCATACTTAAATTTATAATCGATTAATGAAATAATTAATGAAATTCTTTGTACTCAAGAATTCCTCATAATGCGGATATAAATGAAGATAGTCATGTAATGAGAGATGTGATGTTACAAGCGCGACAGGCGGTTTCATTATTTTATTGCTGATGAAAATAGATATGAACACAAAGGCTCGAGTGCATTGCATCTGCTCGAAACTGTTATAACAGTCTCCAACGAAAGAGACATTATTCATGATGTAATGACGCGCATTTGACAATGCTCGAAATTGCATGTAGTAATCGACCGAAAAACAAATACGTAGTATCTGTAATGTCGTCCTCCTTTGAGTATATATCATAGAAAAAGAGATCTTTAGCGCAATGTCATGAAAGTAATGTTCGACTCTTTCTCGCGCAAAATTCGTTTTCTCCTTACCTGCCTTATCTACCTTCTTTTATATCGAGTACTCTTTACAATCTATCGAAGACCTTTTTAACTTTCCCCCCTTTGTATCGCCACTTCCCTTCATACTCGCCCCTTGTAATAGCGCACCTTACCTCGAAGGTCCTTTGATACCTCTCACTCTCCTAATAAAATGAAAGCATACCCTTGTTCCACGTTTGATAAAATCGACTTTCGCGATAAAATCACGATCACGACGGAGTCGACGCGAGTCCTTTTTGAGTGGAGATTCCGTAGGCAAATAAGATTACGGTGACAGGACTTCAGACAACTCTGAACTCCGGGCGAAGCGCGAAATGTGGAGCGACACGGTTGTCAGTAGTCAAATAATTACATTATTCTTCACTTCGGTCGCGTCACGCTCAATGTTTTCTTCTTTCTTTTCTGGACAGGAGAAATAGTTATTTTATCTTAATGTCGAAAAATAAGTACTAAAGTAACGAAGAAAAACTACAAGTGATTATTGTATCAAGATATAACACAAGATCATAGAATTATCTATCAAAATTTCGAACTAACTCCACATTTCGTGGCAAAAGACTGCAAGACTTCAAAGTTTACGTATTTGATTTCCAAGTTTCATATTCTAATAATAAACTCAAACTTGAAAGTCTTTAATCTCTGTAAGTGTACTGGCACGCACACACACTCAAAGCTATGCGAATATAGTCTCGTTTCACGAAGGGTAAGACAACTCCTATTCCTGATTCGACATTCGGTATCCCCATTGATCCTGGTCAATCCTTCATTCAGATACGCAATCCCGATACGCCGAGATATCCAGATGCCTTATGGACAGACTGATCCTGACACACGAGGCACATTACACAAGGGAATCGCGCGAATTGATCTGCACCCTCTATATGATGTTCATCCACATTGCATTCTTTCAACGCGAGATATGTCTATTATAAATCGTTCAAAGAATACTCGATCTTTTGCAAATTGCAATTATACTACCACAGCTTTTCAATTTTGCCAGTTTTTACTAGCAAAATTGAAATACACCATTACTCCAAATAGTGTCTGGAATGTATTCATGCTGCAAATTTATAATACAATTAATTAGAAAAATGTTCTTCATACGTTTCTAATTAATCTGTGGAGATTAAGAAAACAAAAAGTTTTATATATAAAAATCTTTATATTATTAAAAGTCATTTTTATGATAATTGCATAATTGCTTCAATTTCATGGCAAAACTGCTAGAAAATGCTAGAAAATTGCGAAGTACGTGTAGAAAATCAATAAATGGGTACAAGAGTTTCATTTGTACATCTAGACCAAACGAAGTACCCCGTCACAAGTACTACCGCGTGTAACACGCCATCGCGTCGCGCGTTTCGCGAATTTAGGAAACTCTTTCACGTCCGAAGTTCGAGGTTACCGTTTTTGTCGGCGCAACCGCAGCCACCAGCCTACGTGAAGCTTTAGCTTCTGAAACCGCTCATTCTACGAGCCTGTTTCTTGCCATCGTACAAACACAATCGCCGCGCGGCTGTGTTCCATGGATATAAAAGCGAAAGAATTGGTTTTTACGAGCGGAACACTTCTGGAATACTTGAGCGGAACAACCCCGAAGTCCCGCCATAATACTTATGCATCTGTCGCACGTTCATTACCCAACCAACCCTCTTCTACTCTCGTGATTTTTAACAATTATACGACATTAAAAAGCTTTTATGAAGACAAATAAGTCGAGTGTGCAAGTAAATATAATGAGAAAAAAGAATGAACTGTCGTCTCTTAGTGATAACATGTGGAATAAATATATGGAATAATACTAATTATCTGGAGATATTAATATATGTTAAGTATAATTTAACTTAATTAAGCGCAAACGATACAAAATTCAAAATATTATCAAAATCTCTCAATAGAAAATGAAATTCTATAAAGTATCAATTTTATCTCAGTTTCATGATTCGCTTCTTGTCACACGATAGCTAAAACTAAACGATTCTATTACCAATAGAATGAAATTGTACTCATTTGTATCGATTCTGTGAACAATGCAAGGACAAAGCGTATCTCGCTTTAATCGAACAAAGTATTGCTCAGATTCCCTCAGATCTTCGACGGAACTTCGACATACCAACTACCTGGAACGATCAACGGACTTCGAACGGGAATGGATTGTCATACAAGTGCATGAATAAAATAAATTGTCACACATAAATATAAATGCATGTTGTAATAAAATAAAAAAAATGACACATTAATTCAAACAAATTCATTTATACTGTATAATAACTCGTATAAAATATTTTAAATATTTTGATTAATTAAAATATTAAAATATTTTGTTCAATTTTAAGAATAAACTTTCGAAAACGACCTACGCCGTTTCTGTTGGATGTCTACATTGGTAAAAAAAGGTCTTTACAAGATACATTTGCACCTTTACGATTTAGCTACTCTGCTTTTTTGTACAAAATATTATGTAATTCATATTTTTAAAGTCTTTCTATATAATTTCATATAACTCTTTCATGCTTTCTTTTCGTTTTCTTTGACAAAATCGAAATGACATTACGTTAGAGACTTTGATCTTATTTTACCCTCGCTCTTTCGAGAATCTCGATGCGAAACGAGCAAAATTCCATCCATTGTCAGGTCGATTGCTGAAACATCATTCTCGGTAAAAAGTACAATTTCTTAAAAATACGGACGCGGTTCTTGAGTTCGCCTTGAACGCCAACATTGCCGGCGGCTCTGAGGATGATAGTGACGTCGAGGTAAACTGAAGAGGAGATAAGCCGTTAATCCATTACCGGGTAATTGAAGTGAATGCAGAGAATTCCCACCCCATCGTTCCTTCTACGACTATATTTGCGGCTGATGCAAGAAGCTTGGAGTTAATTTCTAAAACAATGAGTAAGTATTATTATTATCGCAGCGGCGATTAAACAGAGATGAGAACCTAAGAGGTGACAGAGTTTGAAGGGCGGTTGTAAACGTGGAAAAGAGAGGCGAAGCTCTCCAATTGCTGTCTGCCTCTTTCCCAATTAAAACTTATAAACTCTCGCGGTCTCTCCGTGGTAATACCTGTTTTGCTGTTTCTTTTCCGGCCTGTATTTACCTACTCTTTTTCTGTCCAGCGAAATATTCCTCGTGACTCGCGAATGAACCTAACGCTCGGCCTACCAAGCTCGTTACAGTTATTTAACTTTAATTGCACGGCTGATAGGACAGTACGACAGTACCATTTCGATATTTTTGTTTACGGAAAAACAATATGCAATTAACGTTAAAAGGGTCACATCGAGAGAAAGCTAACTTCGAATACCGCGGTCGAATCTTTATTTGAGTGGCGATTAATCGAGATTATCGAGAACGACTGAAAGTTGATTCCATCCTACCAAATACTCTAAACGATTTACGTACAATCGATGTACATCGATATAAGCTGCACGGATGCGCAAGCACGCAATCGCAAAATTGCAATCGCGACTAGCAATCTCGAGAAGTCAATTTTAAATGCCGAATCGAACATCCGAAATTTATTACAAAAATTTAATTAACTAGCTTATAAGTCACTTATAAAAAAATTACATCTAAGCGATATGTCGCACATAAAAGATTATTTATTATTTTATTTAAAAAAATTATCTTAATCTTATTCCACGGCGACTATTTTTTTCCTTTCGCAAATATCTAAAACAAAAGCATTCCCATGGTTGCCATAAAATACTCTTTACTGCTCGCTTATTGCTGTTTAGGTTGGGAGAACGATACTCGGTAGTCACGGCACGCCATGAAGAACGTTACTTTCCTGCTTCAACTTTCTCCTTTATCACCGCCTTCTCAACCTCATCCCGTTCTTATGAAACAATATGTAACTTTGTACAACGCTACAACGGCTCTCACTTCTGTATTTATGACCCGCGGATTTATCCCGGTTTGCGAAGGAGGAGAAAAGGCGAATCGAAAGGTAGAAATTTATATTGAACCTATCTCTTTTTCTTCGACTTTTTCACCGGAATTTACCGCTCAACAAAAGAGCAACAAAAAATGTAATAGAACATCGTTTCGATGCATGATCGCAATTTAAAAAAACAAATGTTGAAATTAACGATTATCTTTAAGAACTTTATAAAAACAATTTAATCTTATTTCTATTAAACGATTTCAATAAATAAAACATTACTATTAAAAATTAATTTTAATATTTTCTTATAAAATCGAATTTATACATCCAATATTAATTAGAAATTTAATTCCATTGTGCGTATTACTATCAGTCTTTGTTAACCATTTGCAATTTCATCCATTTTGCATATTCAAACGTGATTAAATTTTAACACGTACATTAATTATCGAAAAGTTTCATATCACTGTTAATTTCGAAAGCTAGAAAAGAGTTTGATTTGTAGTTGTACAATTAGCAAAAAGACAAATAACAGAAGCAAGTTGAGCTGCTCTATTAATTCAAACGTCTCAAAGACAATCTTCTATCCATGCAGCGCGTTGGAGTAATTGTTAGTAGTAACGATATATCTCAGCTTCAGGTATGTGAGAATAACAGCGTCTACGTGCATCTAGCAAGGGGGGACGCTTAATTAAACGTTCGTGTTAATTGCTGGGACTCCACGTCAACCCTCGACCCGCGCAATTCCAGCGCTATGCAGGAAGAACTTCCGGTTTCCATCGGTGCTAAATGGAGCGGCGTACAGTCACACCTTGTCGCGTATATCACGAGTGCACCTTACATTATTTTCAGAAAATTTAAGTACCATGATTTAATGCTTAATTAAAGCATCCTTTATTGTAATACTAAGATATGACTTGTCATATATTTTTTTAATCACAATTTATATTATATCGTTTAAAGAACAAAACAAGAGATAATACTCTCTCTCTCTCTTTCTTTCTCTCTCTCTTTCTCTGAATCTAATGAAATGAATACGCGAGAGTAAGATTCTACGATATTAAATATCAAGTACAACCAAAGTATCAAACAATTTTAATTGAACTGTTTTCATTATTTTAAAGATAAATGAGAACGATAATAATATTACTTCCTACAATAGAATATTAATATTATGCCTAAAGCAAGAGAAGAATAGTATCGCTTAATATGAATAATAAATGCAGTGATCAAATATTTGATTACCGGCTATAATCGCGTAATTCAGTTTCATCCGGCGCGCCATAAATTGCAGTAAAGCGCAGGTTGAAATTTTCAAGCAAAAACGATTAGCACGATTTTATCAGAACTAGCCTTCGTTCGGACATGAATTGTAAAACATCCGGAGCTCCAATATTCGTATGATCTAGATCAATAGTCGACTTTCAGCCAGATTATCTTTTTCTTGCCGCTCGTATCTTGACAACAATTCACCGGACATAATTAGAACACGTTTGCATACTTTATCTCAGGAGCGGCTATACCATTCATGTGATAGGAATACTTTTTGTCTGTGGAATTGTAAAAATTTTTTCTATATTATCTAATCGCTCCTGAAACAAAAAAAGCATCGCATTTTATCTTTAGTTACAGGTCCGACGGCTTATTATCAAGACGTGATAAAATGATAAAGAGGGGATGTGTATGTTATTTTGGTGTACAGAAAAAATGATTTTACTGAAATATCTAAAAATTTAGACACAAATCTGAAAATAATTTTATAAGACTTAAACTGGTTGTTAGAATATTACAATTTTTGCAGTATTGCTCATGCTTGAAAGTTACCTGTATAATTATTTTGATAGTTCAACAAAATTATTTTCAGATCTGCATTTAGCTAAATTTTTAGATATTTCAGCAAAACCGTTCTTTTCCTGTGAATAACCCATATTTTATAAAAACGGAGAAAATAAACTCTAAAATTACAGATGGGAAAATTACATTTATTTGCACATGTTCGGCTAGGTTATAAGCTGGTTCATTGTAGTAAACCCTTCAAGTGTCTTTATCTAAAAGATTGTTCCTAAATCAATATTGCTATGAATAGTATTAATATAAGTTTCGATAAAAAGAGTGCAGATCGGCCCCGTATTTTGTATGCATTATGTGTACAAAAGTTGACCTGTATATAAATCCTTAGGCAAAGTTTGTATTACGTAAATAAACTTGATGATTTATGATTTCAAGACATATTTATCTTTCGGTAGTTTTTTTAGAATGCAATATTTTCTAAATGAATCACAACTAGGATCAGTAGATGGAGTTCACATTTCTGTTTCGTCGCTCGATCGAATAACATCAATGTGCATCTCGCGCCACAAATTCGACTCAGATAGATATCACAATCGTCCTGGACATCATGACTGCCTCGTCTCCATGGTACTGCATCCAATGGAATAATCATTATTCGAACCTGCTGAGTTTTTACGATGAGCTACTGTGTAACGAGACATTCGCCGATGTCACCCTCGTTTTGGCTAATAATGTGAGAGTCAAGTGCCATAAACTCGTGCTGGCTACGTGCTCGAATTATTTTCGGACTTTGTTCCTCAATTTGCCATGCATGCATCAGACAGTTGTGCTAAAAGACATCAAGTATTCGGAAATGAAGATGATTCTGGAGTTTATGTATCACGGCAAGACAAACATGAAGAAGGATCAGATGAGCGACCTGCTAAAAGTTGCGGAGACGCTGCAAGTGAAGGGCTTAATAATAGAAGATAGCAGTAGAAACAAAAATAGTGCGATGCATGATCCTTGTCACGGGGACGCGGTGAACACAATGTCATCGTCAGTCATCAACATTAATATCATTGAGGAACCAGCACATAGTAACAGCAATTTATCATTGCATTCCAGTGCGGGTTATTTAACGACCCACTCATACGCCGACATCTCCTACATGAGCAAGGACGAAAATTCATCGCCGCAGTCGTGTGTGAAGGTACAGTTAAGTAATGATAAGTTAGATATCAATTTATAGCTATCTGATGACAAATCAAATAGCCGTACATCATTCACGCACATGTATTCGCATTTCAAATTTATATAAAAATTTACGAAAAAAGAGTAAACGTTACCATTTTAATCATATATGTTATCATTAATATTATCTATCGTGATTTTTCCACCTGATTTTTATCTTCTATCTGCGACAACACGAAATCGGCAATTTAATGGAATGTATGCAATCGTCCGTCGTGTATTTGAAGATTAGCAATGTTCCGCGAATAAACAATCGGCCTTGTTCTCTCACATGTATTCATAGACGCGTGCACAGACGTAAATGCGTACATGTAACTATGATGGCTAGATGAGAGGCAAAGTCCATGGCCAAATAGTGCGAGCGATGGGCGAAACGACAATAAATTAAGCTCAGCCAGAATTCGAAATTGAATCAAACGCGGTAATCTCTGACACAATTGATTTCAGTATGCAAACACCCCAGACCAGTCAGGTAGAACGGCATCGGAGAATAGTCATCAAGGATAAGAGAGCGAAGGGATGGAGGGGATAGAAATATGCATCGCTATCGGTCAATATATATAGTTTGTAATGATTATAACGTAGATTCCAGAGTCTCTATGTGTCCGGATTGTGTTTCATCATCGTCTATCCAGCTATCCTTTATATACATATCCTTTATATATACATATATATCCCCCGTTTATAGATAGTTGTTATTGCATACCGATGGCGATAGCGATTAATTCGTCATTAAACCTCGCGGAACATGATACGATTAATAGTGAAATTCAATTATTGTATGTGAAACAGACTTGCGAAATAATGCCGCTTCTCACAGATTCAAAATTAATAAAATTTTAAACTATTTAATTATTGAATTTTAAAGGCAAACCTTTTCCGTTTATCCTTTCTTCCACTACTTTCTGTGCGTACGTGTTTTCCACATTTGATTAAGAATATACAAGCCTCGGAAGTAACGGTAATTAATGGCTCGACCACAGAATAATTTCAGGTAACAGATTAGCGAAATTTTTGTGACGGACGCGTACGAGCTACAGGCATTTCCTAGGTAGATGTCGACGACCCTTTAACACAATGTGGTTAACAAGTTGTGATTAACGAGCTAGCTCGTTAAATGACTCGCTGTTTATACTATATACCACTGTCGTGGCATTAAATCGGTCGTATCGTTTAAATATCGGCCAGTGCCATAGTGAATTCGGGAAACGAGCACGATTTGCCAGGATCTGCTAGATTTACTAAGCAATGGCCTGAATAATCCGTCGCGTTTACTGCTGTATCTACTATCTAGCTCGACGTATACCTACGTAATCTACGTTGTAAGTACTATACAATATTATCATTTGCAGTATAAATTATACGAGACTTCGCGTTATTTTATTAAATATATGTACTATATTTTTATTATATAAAAATGTAAATATGCAAAATGATGAAAATCACGAGTATTAGCAAGAGTTTATTTTGAAGCATCCATTTTTTTCATTATATACGAATGAAATTTATCAAGAAATAAATCCAGACAATAAAAAATAATAGAATAAACAATATAAAAATAATATAAAAAAAATATATAATATAATGGCAACAAAAAATGACAATTTAATTTGGCAGTAAATTTATGTTTCTAAGGTAAATTTAGTCCGCAAAATTTGTTGTACACTCTAGCAACAAATTCTATCTCGAGTATGCTACAATTTCACCACGACAGCAAAATTCCGGGCCTCCGTGCAAGATAACGTACTGTACGCGTCACTATATATCTTTTACAATCATGTAATTGATTTCTGGTTCGCGCACGTTCAAACTAAACTGTCGTATCGAGATACGTCGTATAATCGCCGGAACGCGACAAGGACAATTAACCTTCCGCAGCAACGAGAACGCTACGCCGACTTTCCACCATCATCATTTACACAGCCCTTCCAGATCCCATCTCGGGCAAAGCGCAGCTGCGACCACTCGACTAGAGAGTATTCGTGGACACGCGGTGAAGCATCATGGCGCAATACGAGATACCTCTCTTTACTTTTCGTCAGAACCTCTCGTCAGCCGAGCGCGACGCAACAGCATACCGGCAATTAGAGTTTAATTACAAGCATCTACGAGAACGTAAAAGCGCGTCGGAAAACGCACGGAGATGCCGGCGTTGAAGAGGAAAATCGAGTGACGAGAACGCGGAGAAAAGACGAAATTTCTGTTCCGTAAATGACGATCTTAAAACATTCGAATACGGAATATAATAAATGCAATTGATATGTCAAGAGCAGAGATCATTAAATATATTATAAAATATCAGATAAAGAATTATCTTTTCAAACAGAATAATAAGTCATAATAACGTCAAAATTACGTTAAAATGAATGATCAAAAAGTGACTTTTAATAATCATTTTGGAATTATTTTGACGCCGTAATGACTTTTTGTTCTGTTTGGACAGAATTATCAATGATTTTTTTATTCTAACTCGTAGTTTATATTGTATGCTTTTATATATATATATATATATATATTTATTTATTTATATTTATATAGATAGATAAAAAAATTTATGTAGAAAGATCTTGTTTCCATTATTTGATACAATATTCCAAATAAATTCAAACATAACGTAATATCAAACATAATGCACACAAGAGAAATATATATCTTTTATTAGAAAATAATCGCTTTATGAAGAAAATTAATAATTTCTGCGTACTGTAATCTCGTTACGCACAGCGTGATATACTCGTCTCTGCCGTCGTCGTTGAAAGATATAGAGATAACCTAGAGACAAAAAGAAAAGAGAGAAATTTCCATGCCTGAACGTACCGAAACACGTTTGAGTTTGATGTCCAACGTGTGTTGTCAAAGTGAAAATCAACGACCGTTGCGTCTACATAATCAGAGGATGTTGCGACACGGAGGTTATAAATGCATTCGGTTTTAATTTGACCGACAGTCGAGGATTATTCCACTATTTTACGCGCTCTCTTTCTCTTATTTCTAGTTATATTTCTAGTTCCTTTGTCGTATCCATTTTTGAGCACTGTAGTACTCGCTGTCGCATTCGACGAAAAAAGAAAAAGAAAAATAAACTGTCTGCGTTATTCCAGTTGCTACATTTTTAAAACGGCCAAGTAAAGATATTTAATTACTCGTGAACTTACATGATGCGGAATAATTCCAAGTGCAATTCATTCACACAGAAATTTATAAATAGATGTACACAGAAAAAACCGATATACAAATATTTGATTACCTGTCGTATTCTGCGTTATTAACATTTTGCAAGAAATCGATAAAAACGTATATAATCGATAAAAATAAATAAGGACTGGAAACTGAAATTTGCAATGAAGTACTGTGCTACAGAAGAAGGAAATAAAACTGACATTAACGAGAAAGAGAAAATTTAAAGGAATGCTACTTAAACATGTTCTTAATTTAAATTCGCTGATAAAACAACATAAATATAGAGTACCGAAAATGGTGGCAACATAATCTGCACCTTTAAAGCCGCTGCGAAACTATTACACACGAAAAGCGCGCAATCTCGCGTGTGCGAATTGCATCAAATGCTGCACTAACGCTTTACGACGAGCCGATATACATGGAGTTTCTCGGAGAATTCCTAGAGCGTCGTGCCCTAAGCTCAGCCGCGTGTTTTGTTACTTACCGAAGATTACCGGCTTACAAGAAACCCAACGGCGGTAGAAGCGATCCGCCACCCTACAACCCTCGAGTATTCTCCTCCCCCCCTCCCGTCTTCGTTCTCCACCCACAACGCTATTTCGCCCTCTCTACGGCCTTATCACACCCGGCTTCGTCGGCATTCTCGTGGAACAGGGGGTTACAGAGGGCGATGCTGGGCTGCAGGCGAGGTGGCGGGAGAGAGAGATAGAATAACGCCCCTAAGTGTACTTACTGCAAAGACCCGAAATTGGAGAACGATGTAAATCACTTACGAGATACACTGGCGCGAGCGCGCTCGAAGAAAAGCAAGACGCGCCGCCATTTATCGTCGGTGCGATAATTCGCGCGGCTTCGTGCCGGAGTTTCCTGTCTTGCGGGGCTGTATCGGCACTAGCAGTCTAGGAAGGGGAGGAAAAAGGTATTTGGATAGCAAGGCGAGCGGACATAGAGCAAAAAAGTATCTAAGTAATAAACGCGACAGACTATTGCGTTACGAGATTGGAAATATAATAGAGACACATACGTTTCGTTACAGCAGACTTATCGATCTATCAAATCTGACAGCATTCTCTGAAATTCCACAATTACGCTCGACTTCACTAAATTATTAAAAACTCGATTGATTAAATACAGCAGATATTACGAATGATTTAAAAAATGCGATAATTTTTGGTTCAATTGTTTTTCCGTCCTTTATCCATGTTTTATTACCATCCAATTATTATTGCACAAAAAGCGAATAACAATCCGTACAACAAAGAGTTACATCCTTAATAGCTGGTATTGTATACTGTTTATATGGCGGTTAACAATTCTTTATTGCTCTCGCAGTGGCACCCTTCTGATTCGGAAATCGGAAACAATGGAATGGACGAATCAACCGTGGGATAGTCGGTGAGAGAGAGCTATCGATCCCGAAAAGCTCCCTCGAGTCGATTTGAGGCAATGAACGGTCGTACGTGGTAAAAAGCGACAGGTATTAAATCATCGTTGTTACCCTCCTTTTTCAATTATACCAGCTCTTCGATAAATCTAAGTGCTATGTCGATGCGTCGCATCCGCTGTCCGATCGGATGCGCGAGAGACCACCGGCTATTACTTTTGATTTACCTAATGGAAAATGTTGCCAAAACGGATTATATGTAATTCGAAAAGTTTGATATATTAAAATATTTCTCTTACTATTTGCTATATTATTTTGTATGCATCGTAAATTCATATATATAAATTTTTTCTGATCTTTAATAATAATACTTTGTAAATTGAAAGTATGTTTTTTCTTTATTTTCGTTTTTTTTTTTTAAATATTATTTTTACCTCTTTTTGTGCAGTAATTATTTCAATGCAATCTTCAGTTATCGAGCCTAATTTATTATTTCATGTTAATTGTATATTTTGTATATTTTTATTATTTGTATTACATGCTTAAATTTTTATATTAAATATTGACAGAGATCTTTATTCAAATCTTCACTCAATATTTCAAACTTAATATTTACGAAGATAGAATTTTCGAAGCACGAACAAATACAAGAATATGTAATTTTAGTTGTAAAGAAATGCGCAAATTTGTGATAGACTCAAAACAGAAATATTTTTCCTGCACCACTGTAGCAAATACTCCTTTGAAAGAATGAAATACCATAGAAATTCCCATCAAATAACGCTTGCAAACACTCGCGGAATTAAAAAAAAAATTTCAATAGTTGTCCAAGGAAAACGGTTTACTGCGAAAAGTGGGTGGGGAACTACTCCACGTACGTACGCACGCACGAGATCGGATTGGTAATTCGTAGTTAGGCTCCAAACTATGTTCCCAACTTGTTCGGCTACCCTAGTAGTTACACTCATAGCTTCGTAAACAGGTCAGCATGGAATGACAACCTAACTATAATCGTATCATACATTATAACTTAACCATGGAACAACATCCAAGTTAAAACAGAACTTTACTATCCACCTTTGAAAAGTTTTACACGAATAAATGCTTAAGGAATTGCGAATTGTAACCTACTTACGCCTTTGAAGCACAATTAATCTAGATCTATAAAGTAGTTAACTAAAATGACTTCTAAAAAACTAGTTAATTACCAAAAATCATTCATTTTTGCAAAAGTCAGAAAAATTATTGCACAATATTACTAATATCATTATCATTTAGAAATTATGAGAAATATGCCATTGATGTAAATGATATTGTGTAATTATTTAATTATTACTGGTAATTGCTTATTCATATTATTTTAAAATAATATGTAAAATATTTGAAATATTTTATCTTACTTCTATTTATTTTCGATCTTTTTCTAATTTTTTGTAAAGTTATAATTATTATATAAAGTTATAATTATAAGTTATAGTTATAAATATTAATTTTTCAAAATCAGCCATACGCATTACAAGAAAGCCTGAAGAAAGCCTATCTTCCATTCAACTTTCTCGATATGCTAGATGAGCTCAGAAAATCCACGTGATAATAGGAAGAAAGAATTTAATCCAAATTGAAGAATAATATCACTGGTTAATCTTAGTAAGAAAAAACGATCATGGAAGATAGAAAGTCTCTCTGAGAATACGGCAGTAGGATAGAGTGAGTCCGCATTTAAATATTTCGAATAGAGACTCATTCGACGCGAAAGAAGAATAGAAGTGGTCGAAATGGCGATAAGGATTTTCTCCTATTTGCTTTTATAACGTTCTCTGACCCCCTTCGTCGTTCTTTCATTTGTTCATTAATGCGAGGTCTCGTTAAACAATCTCGCAAAAAATATACAAAATATTATTAATAAACGATCACGAGATATACATCATGCATGGCTTTCCGTTAGTTGAATTATTCGATCCGTCGATTCGTTTGTTAACTGTGTAACGAAAACATTTTTGTCTTCCTTTCTGCATATTGTATAAGAGAAATAATGTTTCAAAAAATTTTATGGAAAAAACTGCTTGCAGAGAAGAAAAATTTTCTTTTTCTAATCATTTTATAGTCTCGGGCGCTCATAATATCGTCTTTTAAGATCATTCTTCAGAATTTAATATCGTAGTTACTGTACATCATATACTAGGACCATAGACATATGCATAAGTACAGATTGCATGATATTGATTTATTCAACTCAAGTTCGACAGAGAAGTACAATATATAATTATGAACAATAATTGACATATAATTCTAATAATATTCAATTGTAGTACAAGTTAGTTCGAGTTTAATTCGATAAATGAACAAGCTAATTTCTACTCGATAAAGCACAAATCTGATTAAAGTCATGGAACGCGCTATTGCGTTGTCGTCGAGACACCTTGTGCGTAAAATTACATTCACGTTATCGAAGCTCGTGATCGTCCTTCAAGAAAGCACGCTGGTTAACCCTTTAAAGCCCGATTTCTCGTCGATTAACTTTGGTCGTAGTTTAACTGATTCTTTATCTCTTTACTGTTCTAGTTTCAGAAAGGAACAAAGAGTCAGTTAAGCTGTAGCTAAAGTTAATTAAGAAAGTTAACCGCCTTAAAGCAATTATCCGTAAAACTGTATAGAGTGTGTTACTTGCAAGAAATTGAAATACATTTAACGCGCTTCACGATACATTTTTCTTCTGATACTACGCAAGTACATTCCTTCTCTACCATTTAAATATCTTAAATCAGAAAGAAACTAATATGTTCTATTTTTATTATACAATCGAATTCGCAGATAGAAACACAGTAATATATAAAAACGCATACATAATTTACAATTAGTAGTCGCAAATAGTAGTCATATGTTAACTCCCATAACAGTATAGTAATCCATATATTAGTTGTATTGATTTACGAGAAAGCGTTGCCAACCAGTTTTTCTTTCGATTAACGATTTATCCGCCGTGCCGAAAAAGTCAATTTCTGTTATTAGAGTAAAAATATCGTGCAAAAACAAAAAAGCAGCAAACTGACATGACAAATATTAAGCAAAAATAATTAAAAAACAATTCAAATATTAATTGCACATTAACATATTATTTGTTATGGATGTTTAATAAATTTTGAATTTTGCAAACAAGGTCGATGTAAACGTGCATGCTTGATTAAACACTTATCGAAAATGGATAGTCAACGAAAATTCAATCTTCATTTACATGAGGTGTCGATGTGATAAACGATCCTTTGTTGCGCAGATTAATCAAGTATGTATAGAGGTTTTTACGTTAATCGTGTAGATATTATTACAAATAATTTCTGCTGTAATTGTGCCTATCATAATATATCAGAGATGTTTCATAAAGTCAAAATTTGGCTTATATTTTTTATTTATTATATATTTCGAGCATTTAATTGTAATATATAAAATAATTTCATTTAAAAAATTATAAAAGTTATAAAATTAATTAAAAAATTTTTTACATTTAATTAAGATTCTATAAAAGACATTTCTTTGACAATAATTGTTTGAAGATACAACGTATGAGGTGTAGTGTAGTAGATTTCATTCTTTGACGATTAGGTATTATTCCCGTCTTTCATATAGAAACACGCTTGAAGACCTTCATTCGAGTTCGATTTAACTTTGTCGCGCACTCTGGCATACCGTCGGAAGTTAAATTACCAGTAGAATCGACGAACGGAGTTGTATCACGCTTTAACGAGAAATACCTCATTTGAGAAACAAAGCTTATATATTACAAACAATCATAAATTAATATGCATTAATATTAGCATGCAAATATATCTTTTATAGAATAATTTTATGACAAAAGTCAACAAGTCAATTTTGAAAAGAATGTGAAATCCTTTTTTAATTAAAAAGAAAAAATAATATCGCAAGTGGCGATTTTTGCAAAGTGATATGTCGGCATATTTATAAATATATCAGTAAGTTTTCGTTGAATACTTTCCGAAAGCCACGAAGACTGTTCAACTCTCTCAGTGAGACCAGTTAATAAGAAAGACAAAAGGGCATATCAGAAAAAACTCTCTTCTCGATTTTCACTTTTTTTCTTCGATTCGTGCTCATCGAATCAACCTATCGACATCATTAGCCGATGTCATCCAAGGCACCGGTATCGATTTCGAATCATACCAGCCAGCGGATGGAGAAATTTAATTGGGGGCCACGTAATTCCCAACTCAATTCGAGCGCTTGCCTGTCATGAAAAAAATACCTGCTGGCGTCGAGCTCACGAGGAGTCAGAATTGCCAGTAAAATCGCTCGAGGGAAAAATTTTCCCGTTAAAGCGGCAGCCTTCAAGATCGTCCGCGTCGATCGCCGGCGTTGATTACAAACACACTTTTAATTACTTCGTAAAATGTTAACGCCTCGCGAAACTTTAAGTTCGATTTAATCCCACTATGTCCAATCTTAACGTTTTATTGTTAAGATGAGATGAATCGCGATGTCTAACATTTTCTACGAAAATGAATAGATCAGCAATATATATGTATGTACATTATACATAATATATACATCGGAAGGAAATATCGTTGTTTGTATAATATGCATTAGACGCAGTAATGCACATCTATAATATAACATAGATATTGAATATGTTGTAATTACTATTCATTGCCAAATATTAGGAAACCTATATATGAATATAAACTATCTACTTATATGAATAAAACCTATATGAATATAAACATAGCTGTTTGCACGAGCAACTTTACAATAAATTATTTGTCTAGTATACAAATAAAAGAACATTAATTTCATTGTCCGACCTCGTCGTATACGCGTTCGTCATCCCTTACGTTATTTGCTACGGAGTATTTCTTTGTGCAACCGACACTCAACAAAATCAGTTTTCTATGTGCTGTTGTAATACGCCATTAAACGATTCAATTAACGACCGTACTTTAAATAAATTAGTATTCAAGATTTCCGCTACTCTTCCCCGAGGTGAACGCAAAGTGAGTGCGGAAAGAGAAGATCATTAAATATTACGGACAAAGTATCCCGTTTACTTTTGCCAGAGCGGAGAGTTGAAAGAAGGTAGAGAAAAATGGATGGCAGAGGTGAAATTGTAGGAATTGCAGGACTCGAAATCGTCAAACGGAACGCTAAGGAAGCTCTTATCGGATTTTTCCGCGGCAAATCCCTTCGAACTATTTAAATCGCACTGCCAAGTATAGCACATACTCGCGTAATTCGCCGGAACTATGCGGAAAGTATTCCGAGCGGAAACGAGGGAGCGAACTATTTTGCGTTCTATACGCAGCCGGGAGATCCGCCGACCGAGGAAAAGCCACAGTAACTCTCCGCGGCAACCTCGAACGAATTGAGACGAAATTGCTACGGCGGGAACGACGGCTTTATTCGAAATAGGATATTCCTGCAGTTTCCTGGTCGGATATACGAAAGAGCACTTGATCACGCAATTAATTATTTAGTCGGGAGAATATCTACGTACGAGTACATCATGCTTTCCATTATTATTAAGTAACATCTACTACATGAACTTCATTACATAAAAGAATTCGTCATTGATTTTTAAACATGTAAATGGAATATATTTGCTTATTGTTTGATATTATCAATAATGGTAGATATTATATATCGAATAACTTATTAGCTGTGATCACTATTATCTATGAGAAATTAGCTATTTAAATTAAACTGATAAATCAAATATTTAAGTTAGATAATATTTTTCGCATTATAACTTTCGTATATCTACAACATCGTAAAAAATATTGCAACGCAAATAAAAATATATGTGATTGTTACATAAACTGAAACTTTGTGGCATGTATAACTTCGGTGAAAACCGACTCGTTCACAAATTTGCTTTAAATTATTTTATTAAAGTTATTGTTATTTTAATTAAATAAATTTAGTAATAAAAATTATAACCATGAACAATTTTGGACGTTACATACTTTTGCACTTTTTTTGAAATATTTGTTTGTATGTAACTCATTTTTTCTCTCTTCTCCCTGTTGCTCTCTTGAGGCAGATATTTTTATAGTATTATATTTTATCGATATTTTCGTAGTACGATCTATCATACTTAAACATATAAATATAACTTAAAATTGATATTGATTTATTCAATTCACTTAAACTTCAATATCTCCGACAAAATATCTCCCCGTTATCGAAGCTTCGAAGATTTCTTTACGACTCTTTCATTACCTTAGAAATTGCACGTCTTTAAAACTCTGGAACTTCTCACGGTAATTAAATCGCGACTCGAATCTCGGCTCGTTCAAATTATCCGACCGAAGTAATAATTTCCAAGCACCTATAGATAATCGATGACACGTCGAGCGTGTACGCGGCTCTACTCCTATACGTTACGAGAATTTTTCAAGCTTGAATGGGGGATCAAAATAAAAACGTTAGCCAGCATTTTCACCACGTATCTCACTTAATCGTGCGAATTTTTTACACGTCTATTCAGTCCCATTCGAACAGTGACAAGTAACAACATCGTGCAACGTCGTCCGCAGCCGGCCATGACTGTTTTAAAAAGTAACAATCTGTGTTATGTAACTGGCGTACGTAATAACAAAAAGCAGCCACTCGCAGACACTCGCGATATGCGTCGGAGACGAAAAAAATAATGAATAACACAAACCAGCAATCAGAAAACGAGAATAAAAATAATAGGCATATCCGTGTGGAATCATTGACGAGTGCTCGTTATCGCTTCCATCGGACTTTTATTGGCTGTCCCAGTTATAGTAGCGTACAGCTCACTCCTCTTGCCTCGCAATTCTTTCAAATATGCCTGCCACCTGCCTGCCAATAACTATCGCAGGTATACGATTTGCATTCGAATGAATATGTCACGTCAGTCTCAATCAAAAGTCTGAAAATAACGAAAACTCCGATTGCTTCAGCGGATATCGATCAATGTGTTCTATCAAAGTGAGAATTCATTTGTCCCTTCCCCCTCCTCTTCGAATAAATAAATGCGATATTTGCCATCCGTAACCTGTGTTACGTATCAAAACCACGCGAATACAAATTTATGATCCGAAAAGCCGAGTCTATGAGATATCGAACATTCAATTGGTCATTTCCATCAATACACACGCATTGGTATTTTTAATTAAATATTAATATTATTGCGCGGAAGTACGTACGGATGTTGTTTATTTTAGATACACACACATAACACATTAAATGTCAAAACGGCTCATTCATTCAAATACCAAAGTAAATAAAATTATTAATGAAAAATAAGGTTATGTTCTATTTTTTGATAAAATATTGACGTGCAGATGTGTGCAACATGTGAAAAAGTGAGTCAGTTT
The DNA here is from genome assembly GCA_037157785.1 of Cephalotes varians. NCBI lineage: Eukaryota > Metazoa > Arthropoda > Insecta > Hymenoptera > Formicidae > Cephalotes > Cephalotes varians. Next base: position 700,311 of record JANQDE010000002.1, on the reverse strand, counting down.
CACAAGAAAAATCTCTAGTGCTCGAGAGTTAAAAGGTGAATATATCTGCAACTGAAGCTATCACGCTATTTCGCCTCATCGATGTTATCTGCGACTGTATCGCTTTCTGTCTTCGCGCTCATAGACGAGATCTAGATATATTTATCATTTGGCACACGGCGCTCGTTCGCATCCCCGGGGATCGACCGTGCGAAAACAAATGTCCCGGACATATATATACGTCGGCGGACACAGTGAGCCGGATCGATGTCCCGGTGTGCCATTTTGATCGTGATGCATTAAAAGGAGTGCACGAAAGAGAGTTATCGAAATCACCAGGTATAAAAGACAGACTGATGAAACTGAGAGGCGGAAAGAAATTGTGAGCTTTCCGTGAAGCGATCCTTCGTATCGCATCCGAGTCACGCACCATCGAAATCTCTGCCGTTTTTCGTGTGTCGCAATAAGCCTTCAACTTTGTACACAATATGAGCACTATATTATAGTCGAATTTTAAGCCGTGGTATGGGAAAATACGTTGCCTTGTCCCCATATATGAGTATCGTTCAAATGGTTTATTGTTAAATACGTGTTCATACAACGCGTTCCCCCCGAAGTTTATAGTCACAAACGAAATACATAGACACGGATATTAAATTGTTTGCGATCCGATAATCTCGCAAAATGACGTGGACTATGTTGCACTAGAATTTATAATTTTAGAGTTGATCTCGGTGCAGCAAGAGTACTGGTTTATTACAAGCGGGATGAATATTTTACATTTCAAAATTACGACATAAGCAGACACAAACATACGCAAAATATACAATAAACATGCAAGAAATATTAAGAACAAAGATTATATTGCAGGAACTGTTTGAACTTTTGAAATTCTCTTTACAGTAGTTGATTACGCGAAGTCCGATATAAGAGAAGTTTTCAAAGTTAATAGAAACATATTTCAATGATGGCATGTGCTAAGTACATGTTGAAATCAAAAACCATTTCTGGCTTTGTTCGCTTTAGACGTGGTAAATAAACTGGAAATAGTCACTTCGTGTATAATCGGGCAGTGGTCCTGCCAGGCTATTATGTGTTTACATGCGAAACGAAATATGTTTCATGTTTGCGTAATAAGTGATATTGAGTGACACTGCATCATACATACAGAAAAATATATATTTCTATTAAGTAAAGATTACTTGTTTCAAGTATTTATGTAAGTAGAAGTTTATATATCCGCAAATCTATCAAGTTTTCGTTAAACATCAAATTTATTTAAAATATTCTGAAGCCTAATAAGCTTAATATGTAATAATTTGAATCAAAAATATTAAGTTAAAATAAAAATTTAATTTGTTTATTATCAAATATTTCTTGGATATAATTTTATAATATTTTTCATCAGAAAATATTTCTTAAATTTCAAAAAATATTTATTAATATTTATTAAATATTTATCAAATTCTTATTTTGAGTACATAATAACGATTTTTTGTAACATTTATGACGAGTATATTTTAAGATTATTGTTAAGAAAACATTTTTTGTTGAAAATAATTGTTACTTAAAAGATGAAAAGTGAGTAAACTGAGTAATCGCTTTTCTTAGCAAATAGAATGATATTTTTCTGTGTGTAGAAAAACTCTGTTATTCTGGCATAATTTATAACGCGAAGTGACAAAACGATGTAAATAGGTAACCAATATTGAGCGAGTTATAACTGATACGTTCGATGTCACCGATATTCCAGCAATTTTGGCGTACGCGCGCGTAAAAAAAAAGCACATCAAATATCAAAGAGGCGGCAAAAGGACACTCTGCAACTTTTTTTATTCCATCTATGTATATAAAAAAATATTTGTATAAAAAGAAAAGAGATCGAAGAACTATGTGGATACAGAGAGAGGTTTCTCCCCGTTAAAGCCATCTGAACGATATGGCGCTCTTGTGAAAAATTCAAGATCCAATTCACCTTTGAAATCTCTAGTGAACTATCGGAAGTATGGTCCTCCATGACGGCGCAGCGATTCCAAATGTATACTGACCATTGTTTCTCAGTGGAGATCATAATGCGAAAACATAATTCCCGAGCTACTTCACGAGCTTCTCTCTTCTCCCACCATCTCTTTACAAATGCTAAAGAGCTGTTTCAATTTTCATTCAGCGTGAGTTAGCTTTGTGCGTTTCGAAATATTTCGTAATGCTCCGTTGACTGTGAATCGATTCTCAACCGTCTGCTTTTCCAAACAAGAATTAATTAGGAAAACAGATTTCACTAATTTCACTAATTTACTAATACACGGTCTTCCACGTACAATTTGTAAAATTAATACACTTAAATAATATAAATATAAAATTCATAAATATTAAGTCATTTTTAGACAATTTTTTTAAAAGAAAATCAGATATTGTGACTGTTTATCATAGTTAAATTTATAAATTGATCTATAATGAAATTTATTTTTGTTTCTAAATAAAATAAATTGTTTAAATTTTGGTCTTTCAATAATTCATTTCTTTTTGACGAGCGTATTTCGATACCTTCACTTCGAATTTAGTTGCATCTCGGCAAGAAAAAAAAATGCGATTAATCAGACATATCAGACATATCAGAATTTATAGACTTATTAGAACTTACTGAGAAATTATGAATTTACGTACCCAGATCTTAATTTGTTCAGATCTTAATCGGCCTTTCTTTTTACATTATTTTAAATTAATATCATAAAATTCTTTTAATTTTTTCTATACAATTAATTAACGTTAATAGATGTTTAAATTTATTCGCGACCGGAAAGTTCGCATATCGCTTTCGCCTTACAGAAAGTACTTCAATTATGTCGATATCTTACGATCGTTCTTTACGGGACACGTAAGCTCGGCTAACGTGGAATAGCGATATTACGATGCTCGCCATCGCTATCTTCCAAGCATAAAATAGTGCTTAACAACTGCGTTACGTGCTTTTATACGTTGTCATTTCGTGCCGATCGTGTTCATGATAAACGCTTCTGGAAAACTAGCACGCGTATATGCGTATATAGGTACACATTCACGTCTACGAAACAACCCGTACGGATTTTAAGTTTACCGTTAAATGAAAAGTTCGATATACACTATGTTCGCCATTTCGAAGTTTTGCAGTTCGCCCTTCGATATCGGTTCATTCAAAGCGTAACGCTTTCTTATGGCTCGAAGTTTCAGAGTGTTACGAAAAAAATTCTTTCCGTAGTTACGAAAAAACTGCTATTCGTTTAATTTCCATATGTTTTGTTATTCGATCTTTCATCATATCGTTACGCGCTTGTATCGTACTGTATTTATTCACTCTCAAAAATTAAAAAATGTCTAGAGGACGATTGAAATAATTATATTATTTTATAACTCCGAATATACTTTACATATATGCAATCCAATTAAATATAACGAAAGAAAATCTCACAGGACATAGTTTTGAAAAAACTAAGAAAATCGTTATATTATCCTAATCAAAGCATTAAATAAAGAATTGTCTTGAATTCCGATTTTTTCCTGTCTTATTTGAATGTCCCTAATCGGACCTTCGAAACTTCCACACTTCAAATAAATTCGACTATATATGCTGTTGCAGAACTTCAAATATTCACGAGCCGATTGTAAAAGATGCAGTCCAATCTCCGCGAGATACTACACGTAATGGAAACCCCTTTGAAAAATTTCTCAGTCTGTTGTAATCCGATAAAAGTTTCCTTGCTCGGTCACTCATTCGAACATTTTAAATGTTACGAATCTCACGTAGAACGCCATCGCTTTTTTTTAATCCTACTTTGTCTCGAAGGAACGTAAATACTCCAACAAGCAAATTTTTCTTTTTCGTTCAAGCCATACGCAAGTAAATTTTTAATTCATTTCCGCATTTCACTGCGCATGTGTTGACATTACAAAATTTTTCTTAATGTTCTTTCGTATTATATTCGGATTAAGATTATTTATTGCGTTATTTACAATACTATAATTTCTTACACTCTTATAACTGCAAATCAAAATTTAAAAAGACGCGGAAAACTATAAACATATTTAGAGAGAGAGAGAGAGAGAGAGAGAGAGAGAGAGAGAGAGAGAGAGAGAAGAGGAAGAGAGAGAGAGAGAGAGAGAAAAAAGAACTCAATTTTTCTTCATTAAAATGAGTGGAGTAATTATCGAATCGATAAATCATGTAACGTGTAACGAAATGAGGAGCATAAATCTAATCCTAATATTTGCGTTATATAACATGCAATGCGAGCGTATGTGTACGTAAATAAATAAGGCAACATAAAATTTTAGATTTATATTAAAATTTTTATATGTTTTTGTATGCTTATTTTTGTATATTTGCTAGATAAGTGCTAGATATTAAATCGCTAGATATTAATTTTGTATTACGAGGAAGCGAAGTCTTTTGTAATTTCACAGAAGATAACATATTCTATTATTATTATCACTATTTATAATTTTATATTTCAGATCGTCATAAGTGTAATTTTAAGATATAGAAAAATTCATATTTGATATTTAAGACTTGACGTCGCCTTATGTCGCAACAATGAATCTACATAGCATTTAAGATGATCTTGAATGTAGGATTGTACATACTACGAATATCGCCTTGTGACAGACCAACATTGTAATCTGGGATAAATGATAGTCGCAGTCTCTACGTAGAAAAGGTACGTCAAGACCGGATGCTAGCAACAAAACGAATTCCTCTCGTAGAGGCTGAGTCCACAAAATCGTATCTACCGTAGACATATGTATTTTATGCCGAGCGTTATGGTTTCGTGGTTGATACTTGCATTATATCGTACATAGGGATATCTTCTATATAGTAAATGCAACAACGGCAAGTGACCTATTTTTCCTTCGAGAAACATTCGTGAAGAAACAAAATATGAAACCATGTATTTTTCTCGGATAATTTTCACGTTTAAAACATTAAATTATTGAACGCGTTGAGAACATGTCTTCTCGTTTATATGTTTTATTAAATTTCTCATAATTTCGAAATATAAAGTCAGATTTACATTTCGTAAATTATCCTCTCGTTTATATTGATTAAATAAAAAAAATTATACAACAACGTAATAATATTGATTAACAATGAATTGAATACCTATATGAATTGAATACCTATATGAATTGAATACGTATATGAAAATAATTAAATGACATCCAACAACACGTTAATTGCATATATTTATAAACTAAGTAGCTGTGACATGTAAATTGGATTATTGCGTACGTTTACGTATTAACCCTGATACATGTAATAATAGATAAATTATGAGTGACAAAACAATGAGATGCTTAATTAATATCTCGGATGCTTTTACAAATATAGATAAAATTATTTGAATTAATCAAAATATTAATTATATAAATTGTGGAATATTATAAATTATTCTTTATTTGTGTAATAAACCAGATAATAAATTCGAAGTAGTAAACATCAGAAAATAAACTAGTGATCTGCGCGAAAATTAGCCGCGAAACTATGTATCGCGCCTTATCATTCGTTAATCATAACACCTTTTCTCTACTAACGCGTCCACAATAAAAGTTATCGCTATTCTTAAACTTTTCGCATTATAACTTTAAATAAAAAAAAAAAACGTTTTTCTCGTTTGGAATAAAATTGTGAAATGCAATATTTTTGCAATATAAATAACGTCGTTATAATATCAAATATCTCTGGTATATAATATAAATACATCTTTATTAAAAATCTTTAGATAATTAATCTATAGGATATGCAAATATCCTACATGCAAATTATATAATATTGAAACATTTAAACGAACAACATTGGAACATTTAAACGAACAACATTTAAATATAATATTGGAACGACGCAAATCAAATATACAAGTATTTCTGTCAGTTTACGCGTTTCATGGCTTTGATGCACACATGCGCACAAAAATTTAAACGCACCCACGTCTCCTGCAGCCGTCAGCATTGCTGGTGCACCCTCCCCTCCCGACATAATAATTTATGTCGGGAGGGGGGTGCACAGGATCATTCGGGTGGTCGCAGAACGCGAGCGTGAACAGGACACCCGGCGAATTTATGATAACGATAACATTGAATAATTCGTGGCAACGATTGATCGCATGGTCACGATGAGATGCATCAATGCGACGTTTCGGTGGAATTGCACGGGCGTAGGAATTAAGCATTTACGACTAAGCATTTCAGTAAACAGAAAATTTCATTAATTGATAACTTAACCGAAAAGTTACAAGACTTTAAACTAAACGAATTACTATATAAAAAATTCTAAAATGTCTATACATGATATGTCTATGAACTGTAATCTTATAAAAATCAAGGTTGCAAATCCAGAATCAAAAAGGGTAAATTTAATGAAAAAATAAATCGCATTCTTGTTTGTCATACAAGTTTCGGAAACTAGACTCATCAACTTCAATTTGTTGATAGAACATTTATTATAGTGCGTCTATTCGTTTCATAGACGGCGAAGGTAATTGAGAAAAGAAGAGCATTTCAACATTTCAAAGGTCGTTATTACGATTCGCAGACATTAAGGTTACAAACGACACGTCGACCTACGGCTCGATTTCCACATATATAACTGCGGCATATATCACGCGAAAGCTCGCCCTCTACGTGGGTGGAGACGCGAGAGTAACTTTCGAAAGGCCGATAATCTTTGCCTTAATTGAATGGCGAGAGAAGAAACAATGATTCAAATGTTTGCGACGTACTCCATTTCACGCTTTTCAGAAACTATCTAGAAGATAACGGAGAAAGGGGGAGTGAGAAAAGAACAGAAAAGAACGTCTCCGCAAACGCACAATAGGGAAACAAAGCAGAAAAGAAAAAACAGACAGAAGAAAACAAGAAGCTTGTAAATCCGCGACACTGTGTCACGACGATTTACAGGTGTACTGCCAGTAATTACGTGTCACCAAACGACAATGTTTTGCGTTTTATCTAACCGCGACGCTATCTCGCGACTGTTAACCGCTATGTTACATTCCACAAACGGGAGTCGTACATCTCGTCGAAATCGAGAGATCCCCGAAGCAATCAGCCACGATTTGCTACCGTCCTGATCACGTTCGAAGGACAAATGGTCTATATTCTGCAATAACAATCTACGAACGATGTACATTGCGTCGACATAGAGTTTGCACTTGATAACTTGATTAATCGAAATAGTGAAACCGCATTGAAAGCAGATATTTGATTGATGCATATGTCCTCTTTTTTTTTTTAAAGTTCACATGCACGTTATCATGAAACTTCTGTTCTATTTCGTGATAAGACCCATCATGATACAAATAAAGTCGAAAATTGGGTCGCGTTCATCCTAAGATAGCACGGCACGACAGAATCGACAGCAGAAGAAAGGGAGGTCAGAAGTTCACGAATGAAGCGGTTGAAAGAAGAACAGCGGAACTGGAGCCACTTAAGAGCGAAAATTTTCGTCTAAAGTCGACGAATAAATAATTCCCGAACGAGGCATTTCGTGGAGCAAGGATCCACCTTTCCCTGGTATGAACTCAGCCACCTCTCAGTCCTCCTTTCGAATTGTGTAGGATGCATGGGCGACTTTCCCCTTCCTATGGGACAGCCGCCCTTATCACCCATTGATTTACATCTCCAGTTGTTCCTACGGGAATCCGCCTACCTGTCGCACTCTTCTCTCGCTGCCCTGTTTTTCCTCGGCGATGCGTCGCACCGTCAGATTCCCAGTTTTATTTTCTCTTTCGCCAGCCCCCCAGAGGTACCCTCACCCGTTTCCACGAAAGGCCGTCCAGGATTTCCCGGATACAGAGTTCGCGGTGCACTTTATTATCACGTTAGACGGGAATAAATTAAGCAAACGATGTGCGCGCGTCTACAATCCTGGCATTCGTACAAGATATTTTGCTTGTTTTTGTGTCGTGGTACATAAATCGTACGAATATGCTAAATGCGAGGCTTTAGCGAAGCAAAAGTAGTAATAAGATAGTCGGAGGCTAAAAATATAGATGAGCAATATCGCAAAATATTATAACTGCAAAAGAAACCAATTAAAGAATTACATTTATAAACATAACGAAAGTGTCGAATTATCCTCTTATCTTTCATTTTCACAAAGATTACTCAATCTTCGTCTTAATCCATACTTTCCTTTATGTTTTCAATTGTCACGTACTATTCGTGTCTACGATAGTGGAATAATAAAAATAAAATTCGTCCTGACGCGACGAAACTTACAATTAAAGAGATACGGAGTGTTCAATCAGTGCTCAATACGGTATTTTCAATGTATGTGATTTTGACATTAAAAATTTCGTCGATACGTTACGCTCATTAGGAATGAGGAGATCTTAAGAAGATGAGTTTCATTAAAAAAATACTGCATTAAGAAATTGCTCTAACCGCAGAATTCTAATCCGGTGTTGGAAGAGTAAAGTATCTCATTTAGGATAATTAATACTTCTTACACGATGAGGCGGAACGACCTTCCATTATCACATAATGATAAAATATCACAATTTTTCAAATAAAATAGTATCAAATAAAATAGTATTTGTTATATACAAATGTATCATTTACGAAGCATATTATTATTGATAATAATCAAATAATCAAAAATCAAAATAGCAATTTTTTTAATAGACTTTTTCGAGAAAATTGAAATTAATAAGTTAATGTAGTAAAAATACAGGCATAAGAATAATAATAAAAGAGTAATGAAAAAAGAATAATAATAAATAATTAAATTTTGAATAAATAACTAAAATATTATTTTGTTCCTATGTTATTTATTTCCTACATTCGACATAGTGTTTAGCAAGATACTTCATTATGAAAAGCAATTAAAATTATTAAAATATTGTATTTATTCTTATTATGCATAACTTTTATAATAAAGTTAATTTTATGTCAAAGATAGAATATATACAAGATGTTTTCATTACGTAAAAAATTGTTTTAAAGTTACAAATAACAATTTGGCAAATATCAAAAAAATTATTAAATAACACTATTAAACAAAATACTAACTATTAATTAAAATAAAAGTTATTAGATAAAATAATAATAATTATATTTTTATTAATCATCTTTCTAATAGATAAAATTTGAAATATTTAAAATAGATAAATTCTCCTTTTATTTTATGCTTCTCATTTCATATAAACAATTTCACAATTCTATATGTTTATGTATCCAAATTATTATATGTACAAATTTATATATAATATTTATATACAAACTTTTCTATCTCTTTAATTTATATATTCCTTCAATTTATATATTATTTAATTTATATTTTGTATCTCTTTAATTTATATATACAAATTAATTATTAATCAGGTTTTTAATAATAAATATAATAATAGTTTAAATTTATTTTATTCTTTTAATAATAATAATAATTTTAAAAATTATTATAACATATTAAATCATATATGTAATATGTATGATAATAATTTTAATAATATTTTTATCTAAAAAGTTTGTTAAATAAATAATTTAAATTATTATATATATTACATATATTAGTATTTTTGTATACATATATTAGTATTTTTTTCTAATAAGAAAATCCAATGTCTTAATATATTAATTAATAAAAATTGATATATATAAATCTATAATGTTA
>JANQDE010000002.1:612236-690058 GCA_037157785.1 Cephalotes varians | reverse complement strand
CGTGCGTGCGTGCGTGCGTGCGTGCGTGTGTGCGTGTGTGTGTGTGTGTGTGTGTGTGTGTGTGTGTCTGTAAGATAAAACATATCACGTGATACATTATACCTTTATCTAGGTAAACAAAGGAACATCAATATTGTTCTATAGAAAATAACTTTAGACCTTGTCTTTTATTATATTCGATATTCTAGACATATGACAAATTGAGGGCGGCAAAGCAGTGAGTATGTGTAATGGAGATGAGACAAGGCGAGACATTCTGATATTACGATGACAGCGTAACGCTTCAACACTTTGAGTTGTATGAGCGATGAGTGATGTTCACAAGCTTTGCATTAAAGTGCCTTCGATCGCACCGTGCATAGTTTGATAAATGATGGTACCACGCCTTCTTAATCAGAATACTAAGATAACCGACTTTTCCGATGTTTTAGAAAATAATATGAAAATTAAAATAGCTCTCTTATTTTGGAAAATATCAATTGTCACTTTACAATAGACTAGAAAATAATCACTCCGTGAAAAAACCGGTTTCACCAAACTATCTAAAAATTTAGCTAAATATAAATCTAAAAATAATTTTATTGGACTATCAAAATAATTATAGGACATTCAAGCATGATGAATTGATGAACAATATTGCAAAAAGTTTTAACATTCTAGTAATCAGATTCGAGATAAATAGATGCTTGAGCATCCTACATAATTATTTTGATAATCTAACAAAATTATTTTTAGATATTTCAATAAAATCGTTCTTTCTATCTGTCGATTATAAAATAACAATTAGCATAATTTAAAATTTGTATTAATTTATGTATTCTTTTATTTGTAGATTTATAATTATGTTTTTCAAGATTAGTAATAAAAAGAAAAATTTAGAATAAATTTTATTAATTATTTTCTATTATTGTAATATAATACCAAAATCAATGCTACACGCTTAAAATCTCTACATCTTTGATTATTATCTCTTACTTTTCGAATCCTATATTTTTGTTTCAGTTATCTATCAAAATATCTATTCATACAAACAGAGTGCTCAAACTATCATTATTGCATAAAATTGCATAAAAAATGCACGACCACTTGTCTGAAAAAGCCAGTACTCTTTCCCAAGTAATGCTTTTTATTTATCGTCAAAATGCACCGCGACAAATTGCATCAGTCTGCAACTTCAGAATGCAACGAGAGAAACGGTACTTTATCCTAATGCTGGAGCTACTTCGTTATTTCCGTTTACGGTCACGCTCTCTTCCAGGTGGTCAACCAAATTCGATTTTCTCGTTGCCTTCGACATTTTAGCTGCCCGTACTATTCGTTCCCATTTCTCGCGCTTTACCACCGACCTACCGCCATTGTACAATTACGAACGCCGCGTTAAAAAAGAAAAAAAAAAGAGGAAATACAATACCGAGCTGCATTTAAAAGAGGCGACAAAGAGCATTTCAATTAAATTTTATTTCAATTGTTTGACATTGCGTTTGATATTGCGTCACGTGCGACCACGAGGACATTCGCTCATACGTCATTTTCCTCAAAATCGTACAACTTGATGCTTGAATATATTCTGACACACGCATTTAATCTATCTCGTTTGTACATATATAATTGAAAAAAATGAAGTGGAGCTTGTTCTCTGCGCCATTTCCACAGGTTCGCTATTTCAGTGCGAGCATTATTGTTTATTTATATACCTCATGCACAATAGCTGGAAGCTCGAACCACAATGGCATAATTATTTCCTATTATGAAAATCATATTTGCATTATTATTAAACATTACTAATTCAACGCGTAAAAATGGCGACCGATATATTAATAATTACACCCAAAGATACATTAATATAATAATACAATGCATTCCCCCCATCAGAATGAACAGAATGAAACGCTGAAAGACATTACGAAGTAATCACAACAATAATAATATTATCTCCAAATAAAGAAAGGAGCAAATAATCTTTTCGACTATACGTAAACGTCATAAACCTTTTCGATACTAACTGTTTCTATCTCGGTCTTATTATTAACTAAATTGCACATGTGTACGTATCGTACACGTACAGATGTGGACCGATAAATTGTCACTGGACTGAACCAAAAGAAAAGCAACGAAGAGATACCTACGTGGAAAACAAAGAGCAACACGTTGAGAATACACCGGGGCACGTGTTACACGCGACCACATGATCGTTTTCCGAGTCTTCTTGAACCTGTACTAACCGGATCGGCGCACAACGCCGACAATTTCTACAAAGTAGAAAGATTTTTTTTTTTTTTTTAGGAAACCGTTTTATCATTTAATAGAAACACTCTAAGTCGGAGCTTTTATATAATCGACAACTCCGGCGGTGCGGGTCGAATCTTTGATCGAAAATTGCACACGCGACTTGCAAGGAAAGCGCGAATTAATAAAATTCCACGTGAAATTCTCTTACTGCGCTTTTCTACGCGAAATAGAGCTCTGAATTTTAGAAAATAACGAATTACGCAGGAAGCAAGTATAGATTAGAAATTCTGAATACGTATAAATTATAAACTTTTTCTCTCTCTCTCTCTCTCTCTCTCTCTCTCTCTCTTTCTCTCTTTCTGTCTCGACTGTAACGATTAAAAATCGTAACGTCGGAACTATGCATTCGAGAATCAAAGATTTATTATCGTCATTATTTGTATGTAATGTGCGAGTTAGAATAGCATTTTATTTTAAACGTAATGAAACGCTCTCACTGGAAACAAATAAATACCGCTCGCTGCGGCATTTCGCTCGAAACGATTTAAATAGAACAACGAAAGCGGTGAATTCTTAATGCTGTTTACAGCAGAAATTAATATCTCGGCGTAATTCCGCTTGCACTTAATGAATCATGTTGAAAAGCCACGAGGTACGAGCTTTGTAGAATCGCGGCGCAGTATGGAAACATGGTATAAAAGACGAAGAGGAGGATAGTCGCGGTAAAATATTTATTACTCGCGCATAGACGGTTCATGCTGCAGAAGTTCTTCAAAGTTCCTCGAGTGAGTCACCATGCGAGATACAATCCCGCATGATAATGCCGAAAGAAAGTAGAAAGGGAAACGGACGACGGCGCGTCGTTTTCGACCGTGGATGATGCGCGTCCTTTCCTATCGCGTACCGCTTTCGTTGTTTCAGCTTCGCAACTTTGGAATTACTTATACATACAATCTGCAATCTTCGCGAGAGATCTGTCGCTGCATTCGGAACAGAAGTCTGTTTCGCAGTGGAAAGAGAATGCGGTGTTACAGGACTTACGAGATAAAACGTGAGTTACAACTTTTTAACGCGTAGGCGCCTCCCGTAAAATTCAGTTACACCGTGGCTTCGTCGAAGTTTCACGAACGCGGCAATCGTTTCTTTTTTTTCATATCTCTCTATATTATAATTGTTATATACTTTAACGTCATTTTATATCATGTCAAAAAATGTTATATCAAAAATTGCTTTGCAATTTTTATAACAATTGCTCGAAATATATTTGAAAAACTTTCGGATATGTACGGAAAGAATAATTTTCAAATTAGTTACTAGAACATTTTAAAATGTTTTGCAGCATTGTCATCAACAACCAAAGCCTAATTTTCTACCTAATTTTTTTGATGGTCCAACAAAAATTATTTTCAAATCTGTATAAGCACATATACACGGAAAGAACGAGTTTGCTGAAGTATCTAAAAATTTAGATAGATACAGATTTTTAAATAATTCTGTTGGACCATCAAAATAATCACGTAGGAAATTCAAGCATGACGAATAATGTTGCAAAAAGTTTTGATATTCTAGCCATCAGCTTGAGCGTTCTACATAATTATTTTGATGGTCTAAACAAAATTATTTTCAGATCTGTATCTAGCTAAATTTTTAAATACTTCGACAAAATCTTTTTTTTTTCGTAAATATATGCTATCGGTCAATAAAGAATTTCACGATTATCATAAAATATTTCGTTGGCCAATTTCAATCCACTTATAATTTTAACTGTAAATAACAACATTCACGCAAAATCGATGTGTTTTCATGTTTCGGTTCAAATTTCCATGATATATTAAAATTTCCAAGATATATTTTGCAGTATTCTTGGGTTATCCTGTATACATGTAACGCGTAATGTAATGCAAATCTGCTCCCCCCGTTGTTGTTTAATCACCACCGTCATTTATCACTGCGCATTTATCCAAATAAAAAATTGAAAGGACTCGCGCGAAATCCCGAATTGGCGCGATTTTCGGACCGTTAACCAAGCGAGAGGTCGAAATAAAATACTGTTCTCGCTGTTCAACCGACGGAAATGCGTCGAGAATAATTAAGCGTCCATCAAACCGCGGTCGCGTGCGCCGAATGTCGCGCGGCGGCGGATCCTTACAAATAAATACATAATTACGCGGGCAGGCGTGATAAATGGATTTACTCACCGGTCCGTGTCGGCGCATCGGCGATCCGCTGTCACGGCCGTCCCTCGCTCCATCGGTGTCAAATGCCGCGGCTCGGGGGTTGCGCATCGTATCAATTTCGTCCAGGACACTCGGCCGCGCGCACGAACGTCCGGAAAAACGCGGGTTAATCACGGTCACTCGATACGCTACCCGACACTCCCGTCACTCGCGCGTAAACTCGCGCGCTTTGAACCGGCGAGAGAGACGCGTCGAGAACGACAAATGGCGTCCGCCCGACGAATCGAAACCGAACCGAACCGTGGCGCGAATCGGCGCGAAACGATCGCGCAAACGCGACTCGAGTATCCCACGTAAAGCGCCCAAATTACTCCATACGCGCCTCGGTGCGATGGCCAACCGACACACTTCCATTGCCGGACACTATCGATACGCGCTATCGATCACGCGCGCGATACATCTCGAACGACGTGAGTGCGCGCCGTGAGGCTTCGGCAAGCCGAGCCGACGAACGGCGAACGAACGTGTTTCGCGGGCCGAGCACGGCTCACGATCGGCGACGGACGATCGATCGTAGCAGCGCGCGCTCGTTAGCGAGCCCGATACTTTTCTTCGTCACTTTCCAAGTTCATCGTGCGTTCTCGGTCGCTGTTTCGTCGGGTGTATAAAGCGCGAGAGATACGAACGGACGCGACGCGCCGCGCCGCGCCGCGAACTGAGACGCGGTGGCGCGACGGTCACGTTTGCGCATGCGCGTCGAAGCGATCTTTGATACATTCAAAATTGAGTTTGCTATATGACCGACTTATGTTAATACGATAACCGCATATTCCATATTCACGCGGCGATGAAATAAATAGACTCGCTCGCGAGAGATATTCGTACGAGAGCCGAAGCGTTCGAGATATCCAATCACGATCCCGATCTCGGGATCTGTTTCGAATATCCACTTCAGTCGAGGATAACTCGGACGAGAGGGCTCGTTAAATTGAGATTATTCGGTATACGTGTATACGGTATATGTATATACGTGTACTATATCGTTGTTTGTCCATCATATACATAAGGAATTTCGCTTCTTTCGACATTCCATTCACGACCCCTCCCTTCTCTCCCTTTGCCTACCGTCTCCGCGGACGGCCCCTTTATTTTGTCGTTTCTCTTTTCCCCCGCCGCTACGCAGTCGCGAAGTTAGACGAAACTCGTTATCGGATAGAACGGGCGATTACCGCCTCGTCTCGAGTTGGCGCTTGACTTTTAACGCGATTATACGTCGCTGAAAGGCTAAATTGCACGGCGCAACGAGAGTTAACGCCCGCGAAAACTGCAAGTTCGAGCGATGCGCCCCGGGGAGGAGCGGCGAAAAATAACCGAGCGACACGAATCGCGAAAAAAGAGTGTGTCTTGCTTACCTTATAGCTTAGCGCGCGCGCGCGCGCGCGGTCATGATACCGCGAAGAATTTTGCGACAAAATGAAAATTACAGCAGCGGAGCCGCGCCAGTTCACGGACGATAAAATAGAAGCACCTCTTTATAGCCCAGACTCTCTCTCAGACAAATAACATTTCAACGCATTATACACTTTAACAATGGCAGAAATATTCTCTCGAAAGGGATGCCGAAGTGACAGAATTACCGGCATTACAGGTACGAACTTTCTTCGAATTGGCTTTACAGAATTGAAAACCCTTATATTTAAGTTGAGCCTAAGTCCAGTATCGCGCGATTCATTCGTGTGTGTGTACTTTAAACATGTAAAAGGATTTTCAATTCTGTAAAGCCAATTCGAAGAGAATTTCGATCCAGTAATGTCAATGATTCCGTCACTCCGGCATCCCCTTAGGTCTCGAGACACTCGAGAAACAGAAAGTGGAAAGGGAAAGAAGCCGGCGGCGAATAAGGAACGTAGCGAGTCCGATACGAAGCAAACGTTCCGAAAAATCCCTCGTGTTTCATAAAACTGTTCTCGCGCGCTCCGCGCGCTTTATACGGCTCCGTGCCGCAAATAGAGCGAAGAAAAGCCCAAGGCAGAAACGAGAGAGGTAAACGGAAGCTCGATAGGTCGAGCCAATCGCTCACCTGCTCAACCAATCGCACACCTGTACTCACCCTCCGTGAAGCTAAACCAATCGGACCCCCTCACCCGTACGTCTCGTTGTTTGGTCAGTTTACGAGCTCCCACGCTCCACGGATATCGATTACCGATCGCCTCGCTATCGCTTCCTCCTAATACTGAAAAATGGACCAAAGTCTTTGCGCGAGATCGTCCGCGAGGAAGAGCGAGCGCGAGGCGCGGCTATCGCCGTGGAATTCTCTCAACGCGTCCGACGAGATCCGATGAAGGACCCCGGGAAGAATGCTCAAAGTTTCCGCCCGCTTCCGGTCCGCTGGCTTTCGCTGATGGCTGCAATTAGACCTCTGGCCATCCTTTTGTAGCACACGCGCGCGCACACAACGTACCGCACCGAGAAGATCGAACGCCGCTAGAAAAATAGACCATGAACGAGAATATCCTCTCTAATTGAAAGAAACTTTAAATTTTGGAAAAGTTAATAAATTAGAACGACTGTGGAACGGACGCGTCTTTTCTCCGTTTTTTTTTTCAAGTCAAGAATCTTTCAGCTTAAACTCATTAACATCGCGTCCTGAAATGATATAACGGATAGAATTTCTGTATTAATTACACTCGAACATGTTATTGGGAGTGATCGATCAATGTTAAAATTTTAATTGCTCCGTATTAAAATTCCTCGAGAAATTTATTCTGTCCATACGGAAATAATTATTTTTCATTAGAACGTAAATTATAAATTAATTTTAACCCTTAAACCCCACCTGAGGTCCATGAGACCCCAGCAAAAATTTGAGCGCACTTTTAAGTAAGAAAAGTCTCTTAATTCACGATTTTTTTTTACATATTATAATAAAAAATTCGGCTTCGAAAAATAAGATTATTGATTCAGCATACTTTGAAGAGCATCTATGATTTTTGTCAAGACGAAAAAATGAATAGAGTAATTTCTAGAAGCTTTTAAAAAGAAGTTGGGATCCAGTGGACCTCCAGTGGGGTTTACGGGGATGAAGTGTGAGGGATAAGTTAATAAAGTTACAGTCAACAAAAGCTACAGATAACGAAATTGAATTCGTCTCTCGAAAATTTTATGGATATTTTTTATTCTCTTAAAATCTCTTAAATTCAGGCGATGTAGTTGTATTATTTCTTGTCATTTTAATAAGTTTCTGAGTTTCCCACTAAGCTTGAATGAAAGTATACATGTCATCCGAATATATTAAGAGAAATTACTACGAGACGATGTAAATTACAATAATTTCAAGGTCATAGCGTTTGTAATTGCACATGTATTTTACTGACGAAGCCTTTATAGCTCCATCTACAAATTCCCTCATTACATTTCGTCCTTCCCTTCCGAATCGTTATAACAGATACCCCATTCCCATGCAGCAGTTCATTGTGAGAGACATATTGTCTTATCGAGCACAGAGCAATTACAAAGTCCCCTACGCCTCACGGTAGCTATTCCGCTGGAAGCAATTCCGTTTAAGATACCACGTAACAAAGGTCTGTTTTTACTCGAAATATCACAAATTTTCGTTGAGCGATTTCTGGATCCCTTTGTATCGGGCAAAAGGACAAGGAAAAAGGACAGCCGGAAACAACGTAGAACAGCCGGGATGCAGGATATAGGATCCGTCATCATCTTCGGTCAACTTGATCGATCGATTATTCCATTGGAATTAACCATTCGTTGACCAGAATGGATCAATCACGATTGACACTTAGGTCGGCATTCATAGTCCGTTATTTTAAGATCGTTTTAAGTAATGTTTTAAGACGTTAATACGACACTGTTATTGGCTTATGACATCTTAAAAGTATACTTAAGACGATCTTAAATATTCAGATATAAGAACCGACTATGAGACTGGTCCATAGTCGTAAATCTGCATAAACGTTCGTTGAATTTGACAAACGCTTAAATACTTTAATTACTATTTAATTTAATTACAACGAATTACGATGTTTGAAATAAATTTTTCTATTTCTCCTGAAAGTTAATAGTTCTTTTCAAATTTATCTTCGATTTAGGAGTATGATTTAAATTTTGAATACGATTGGTTCCGTCATATTTGATCGATAATAAAATTGACCAATCAAATAAAGATGCTTTAGTACTTTTAGATTTCTAAGGGTGCGTTCCGATATTCACTGCGAGTGCTCAAAATCTATAGCGTATGTGACGCGCACTATAGATATTGAGTACTCGCAGTGAATAACGGAACGCAGCCCTAATTGGCAGACCTGTGCAAATCGTGGATAGGTTATGTTACCCTGTGTCGCAACTGTATATGTTTAAGAAGCAGAAGGTTTGAAATCCTGAAACTTTTCTAATTCCGTTTATTTTAGAAGCAATGAAAGTTCGATTAATTTTCAGATTCTGAAGCACGGTATCACCGTTACTGACTTCCAATTTCTTTCATATTGCTCTCTCTAATAGTAGTCGAATATTTATATCCCAAACCGGATAGAATGGAAATAGAACTGATTGAATTAAAAGATGTAAAGGCCGTACCGGACATAATACACCTTTATCCGGACCGAGTAAAGTCCGAGTGTACGCCACTTGTTATTGACAATGGTAATTTGTAATATATTATAATTATGCCACATGTTCTATAAATTAACCGTGTTGTTTGTCATTAGGATCCTACAATTGCAGAGTTGGTTGGGCTACCGAAAAGGAACCACAATTGATATTCAAGAATCTCATAGCGAAACCAAGAAAGGAACGTGGTAAGAAAGATGGGGAACCTCAAGTAGGAAATGACATAGCGAACATCGAAGCCGTTCGATTTCAATTAAAGACTCAATTCGACCGGAATGTAGTGACGCATTTTGAGGCTCAAGAACAAATATTTGATTATACATTCACACACATGGGTATAGATACAGAAGGCAGGGTAAATCACCCAATTATATTGACAGAAGCATTCCTTAATCCTAATTATTCTCGAAACTGTAAGTAAATAATTTTATATTACTTTTATATTACTTTTTTATATTTCTTCAATTCTCAATAAATTTTTAATTCCATTTATTTCAGTGATGGCAGAATTATTATTTGAATGTTATAACGTACCATCAGTAGCATATGGAATCGATTGTTTATTTTCATATCAGCACAATAATTGTCCACCTGATGGTCTGATAGTTAGCATAGGCTATCATACAACTCACATAATACCAATTCTGGATGGAAAAGCAGATGCTATGAATGCGAGAAGGATCAATGTTGGTGGATATCATATCACATCGTACATGCATAAACTCCTTCAATTGAAATATCCAGTACATGTCAATGCAATAACGCTTAGTCGGGCAGAGGTATATGTCATATAGAAATAAAAGAATAAAATGAAATTCATATTTTCTATTTTCCAATTATTAATTGTCCGCTTCATAATTTTCAGGAGTTGATACATGAACATTCAATGATTGCTTTAAACTACCAAGAAGAATTATCCAAATGGGCAGATGTAGATTATTATGACACACATGTTTTAAGAGTACAATTACCATATATTGCGCCTACCACTACTCCTGGTTTAACGCTTGAGCAACAGAAAGAAAGAAAACGGGAATTGGCACGACGACTGATGGAAATTAATGCAAGAAAGAGAGAGGAAAGAGTTGGTATTTTCTAGTTTTATATATATATATATTACTGTTGTAATATATGTATATATATTACTTAATGTTTAATTACGCATCTTATATTTGTAGTTAGCAGAAGATGAAGAGCAACTTAATCAATTGCTAGCAATTCAAGATCTTCTGGAAGAAGGTGAAATTGGTGAATTTGATCAAGCATTGAAATCCTATTCTCTTGCAAATGAGGCTGATTTAATAAAAATGATTAATAATTTACAAGCAAAAGTAGAAAGAACCAGACAGAAAATTGTTGCTGCTAATTCACAAGAAGAAAATATTGTGATGGAAGAAAAACCTAAAATTAAATCAAGTCTTCAACCTAAGGAGCAACAGGATTTTGATGAATGGATTGCTGGAGTTAGGAAAAAAAGGTAGTTTTTCAATATATATATATATATATATATATATATATATATATATATAATATCCATTATATATTTAGCTATTGACAGATTGTTAAATCTTTATTTCTTGTAGACAAGACATATTAGACAAACGCATGGCAAAGAGACAACGAAGGCAAGATATGGCAAAACGAAGAACAGCCGCTGCACAGGAGAGAATGCGTATAATTAGCCAATTAGCGAAGAAAGAAAAGCGCGATGACGATTTTGGTATGCGAGACGAAGACTGGGACGTGTACAAAGTTATAAATAGGGTATATATTTTCTTCTTATGCCGAATTATGAATTGATATCTTTTGTTACAAAATGTTTTTTTTTTGTAGGAAGGTGGTGATTCAGATTCAGAATTAGAACAAGAGAAATTATTAGAATTAGAAGATGTTTTACGTCATCACGATCCAGAATTTGATAGTGCGGGATCTAGCGTTCCTATGGTTCCTGGGGAAACTCATCAGCTTCATGTAGGCGTAGAACGTTTACGGGCACCAGAATTATCGTTTCAACCATCTATGATTGGTTCTGTAGAAGCTGGGATTGCCGAGACTATCGAATTTGTTTTAAAACAGTATACTCCTGAACAACAAACGCGTCTTGTAAGTAATGTATTTCTTACCGGTGGACCAACAGCTTTTCCAGGGTTGTTGGAAAGATTAAAACGCGAATTACGCGAAATGAGACCTTTTGGGTCGAACTTTCAAGTGAATATTGCGAAAAATACCAGCTTGGATGCTTGGTACGGTGCAAGAGATTTCGGTTTAAATGGTAATTTTCCCGAGTACTTAGTCAGTCGCAAAGAATACGAAGAAAAAGGTGGAGAGTATTTCAAAGAACACTCGACAAGTAATACTTACACCCGATCACCTGATCCCTTGCCGATGATACAAGTGCCTGTAACATCTGAGCAAATAATCGTGGAGGATGCCATAGTTGACGTTGAAATTGAATAAAAATTGAATAAAATGAAATTGAATACATAATTTGAAAGTTTTATATATATATATATATGAATATATATAATTATATATATTTTTTTAATATTAATAATGTAAATTATATTAAACTAATTAAACAAAAAAAAAATATATATATATATATATATATGAAAAATTCTAAGTTACTTACCTTGTTGTCGAGCAGATTTTGCGAATATTAACTCAAATACGAAAAAATATAATTTGATTCTGATATGCGTGAATGATATATTTTTATTATTGAATGGATATTAACAAAAGATATAAACAACTTTTGTTCATGAATACCTACTTTATTACACAAGTATTTCTGTTTGTTCATTTTATTACGAACAAACTACATTGTAGTCTGTTGCTGATCACAATATACAGTTCCCAAACATCGCATTTCGCCAACACAATTACGCGGGATACGCTTTTACTTTTCTTATTTTTCGAGGACAATCGACATCGGTTTCTGGGCATACTTCGTATAGCCTAAAAAATTATGAAAGTGATCCCTCACCTTAGCGATAAGATTGATTTTACAGCAACCTCAGTTACAAATCTCCGATCTCGGTTCGCGAGAGCTTAAGCTAACATCACAATATAATAATACACTGAAATCATCGAGGCCCCATAGGCAGTTACAACTAACACTACTAATTCTTGCGCAACGTATTAATAAAGGAACCCGAATTCTGCGATGTAACGCTTCAATTTTCGCGATTGCTCGAACCTGATCCTGATCTGACGTAGAATAAAGAAAGAAAAATTATACATGCGTTGACATCGCAAACTCTTAGATCACAAGTGCACAGCATTTGTTCATAGTATATTTGATCAAGTTTCAAAAAAATTCTGAATTTTATACAATATTGTGTATTCACAATCTGCATAAAATACAATTGCAAACATCGATCACAGACGTGATGTACACACTGTTGTAATATATAGGACGTTTTTTATAAAATCTGCATGAAATACATATTTCACTTTTACATAGACAACATATTGAAATAAGTTGGGATACATATAAATACTTTCTATTAAAACAGTACAACGTAAATCTAATATTAAAAGCGTACAATGTTCCAAATATTTGCAAACGAAAATTATGAAGCTCATTACAAAATTAATATTTCTTAAAACACCTTGCCATATATGTACATATACACATATATATGTATGTACGTATGTGTATATATATATATAATTGATGCTTTATTTTGTTTTATACGTTTATCACACATAGGCTACGATCCACTTGATGCTAAAAATGCTTTGAAGTATTCTTTGATTGGTCAATTAGTAAAATTCTTTCTTTTGATTAATCAATCAAACACTTCGAAGCATTTGTAGCGTAAAGTGGATTGCATAATGAGCTTACGTCGAATTTACAGACGTGTATTTCGTTCACAAGATTCACCGATGAGTTATATGTATCTCGATACAGCGCAAAAAAAACTTAATTTAAATATCTTTTACACTATCACAGTTTGAGGTCGCTGCAAATCAATGTCTTTCGCCTGTAACGACTATATCTTATGAAATTTTCATTCAGAGAATGGAAGGATAGGTGTGGAGGACACTTGGGTAGTTTTGTTTACAATAAGATTGAGGTAGAATCCAATCTGCAAATAAATACAACTTTTGATCCGCATATGCTATAAGTGAGGGGCTACTTCCGTTAACAATAATGTAACATTAATTAAAAATATACGTAGCATTAAAATCAATGCCGCGACAACGATGATAGTGATGATGATAATTATGATAATGATGATAATGATAACAATAATCATAATGATGATAATAGTAATAATAGCAATAATGATAATATAAGGATGAAAAGTATAATAATAATAATAATTCACAATAATAACTAGTACAACAACGATTAATGTTTTTCTGTAATATAATGGCTGTATGCATTCATATATATATATATATGACACACATATATATACATATGCATATATATATATATGTATGTATATCGTATTTATATGGTGGGGCAAAGATTGACAGCTATGTACAATACATGCTTAGTTGTACCATTTTTATATTATACGCAGTTATACCCTCCATATTAATTATGTGAATAATAATTAATAATATTTCGATAATCAAAATAATTACAATAATAATAATTGTAATTATATTAGTATCGTTTGCTCATAAAATATCCTATATATAACATGTACCTGCAATAATAACTAGGTATGCAGTATGTACGTAAGGAGGATGTGTTCGGATAGGATATGTCGATAAAAACTATGGTATACCAAGCGTCAACTTTTTATTATCTTTGCTATCGTTTATCTTGTTCTTCTGTTATTTTTTTTAATCATTTTTCGCAAAATGACTTACAAAAGTGCACGTTACTCGCGATTCTTACATTTTATTTTACGTACATACATAAATCGGCGTAGATCTACCTACTTCTTCATTGTCGTTTATATTAGTTCGGTAGCGTTTATTATTTCTTTCAGTTATGTATACTTTATTCTCCCTTAACGGAGTGCTACGATAATCCTCTTGTTTACATCATACATACATACATACATACATACGTACGTACATACATACGCACTTGCTGGTGTATATAACACGTGACATGATACTTTCTACGCATCGACGGTATCTTATCGTCGTATATCGTATCATAATTTTGTTTCTTCTGTGATTTTTAAAACGCGATATTGCTGACGCGGGTATGTCAAATACCACGACTAACAGCAACCCCCTTACTTCCCTTACCCACCCGTTACTCGCCAAGGAATCGACGACACGCAATTCTGGACTTGCTTTCGTTCGTCTTTTAATATCAAGGCTTTAGGCACCGTTCAAAACTCGAGTTGAGAGAATTATTAGCGATAGAGAAGAACTTACGCTTGTACTTACGGCCTGGTGACTCTTAGCACCTCCGATAGACCAGGTTTAACATGTATTAACCCTTCACAGCTCGTAAAAAGCAACATAATCAATATGGTGAGATATATTTTGAGAAAACAATTGTTTAATGAAAATGATTATGATAAATAACATTAATATCGATAAATAATTAATATATAAAAATTCGAAAACTATCCCCGAATTCATAAATTAATCACATCTCGTTTCCAAACTTAAGACATACATAACAAGACTAGTATCATATGTAAATTATAATCAACGAAATCTTATTTTAAAACATGATTGTATAGAACGTCTCGAACTTTCCATTAATATTGTGGATCTTTTTGACATCGTGATCTATTCACTTTTGTGCATTACTATTGCAAAAGCTATAGAGTGGTAAGCTGTAAAGAGTGAATGCAAAGCGCACTCTCGCCGTCGTTGCAAAAAAATATCGTTGGACGAGGAAGACCGTTGTCATATGTATATACATGTGCAGATTTCGTGCATGTGAAAAATGTCTCAAATCTCTCGTTGGGTCGCTACAAAAATATCAGTATATCTCAAATAAAGAAAAAGTGACACCAACGGTGAAGGTGTCCTTTTCGTCGTTTGTCCCGTCTATATCTCTTGCGAATTGATTATTTCTACACGATTCAGAAACGCTACGTGACATTTATCTCTCAACGTGGTTGTTCTCAATCTCGACGTGCCTCCGTATTACATCCTTTCCCCTCAAGTAATCCGCTTGACGCACGCCGATACTCTTTGTACATCTCTTTTACATCGTATTAAATCTAGCTTGAGATGCGTGGATCAAGCGAATCACTTAAGTCGAAACGATCACCGCCTCGATGCCAGAAAGAGCAACGCGTATCGCTTCGGCAATAATTCTTCGGGAATAAAAAGAAAACGGAGCGCCTATTTTGTCGCGATCGCCACCGCCGAGGAATATCTCTTATTGCTGTAATTCAAAGTGCGTTAATATTTTTCCCTCACGCGAAAATATCTCTGCCAGATCCTCTCCCATCCCCTTCTTACCCCTCACTCGCCCGCGGAAAGATTGCTTTGAGAATAATTGCCCTGACGATAAAGTTTTCCTGCTACGTATTCGTGTGTGTGTGTATGTGTGTGTGTCGCGCGTCTTCATTCCAAACTAAAGCCAGTACTAGAAGTGCGTGTCCCTTTTTTAAATATATATATATGTATATATATATATATATTTCACTGTGGACTCTGCGATACCTACAAAAATTCCTACACTACTTTATTACGCAGGCCTCTATAAGACTTACGGTAGCACAGTAAACCCCTATAAAAATAAGAGCTATCCTACGTAAACGTATTACAAAAATAAATGGCATTGTACTCTGCTAAAGAAGCAAAATGGTACAGGCGCAATGTCGAGCAACGCGAGCATTGTCAATTTAACTTTCCCCCTTTTCTGTACTTCATCAAGTTCCCCGCTTTCGGTTTTAGGTGTCTTTTCCCTTCGTCGGATCCCGAGACCGATCGCTAAATTCGAAGACTCGAGAATCCTTTCTTTTCTTTTTTTTCTTTTCATCATCTACCGCTCCTCATCTACCTTCCTCGATCGACCCCCTACTGAAAGTCAGGTTTAATTACATCACGTGCTGCTCGTGCCAGGCGACGCGAGGGTATAAAACGTTACGAGCCAGGGCTGTGCTTACCGGGATTATCACAAGTACAAAGTCGATCGCTCGGCACGATAGAGCACTTGGTAAAGGTAGTCAGACCAGGAACTGGCTTTAAAGTATCGAGAATAAAACGGTGCTCTCCGATAAAACATTGCCATTTCTTTTATGATATTATTCATTGAAACATTCGGAGAAGAACTCTTTCTCGTATTTGATCTAATCCCTTTCACGCGTAAATTGAAACGCCGATTATGAAATTGATTCTTTCTCTGATAACTTTTCCGATTTAAGAGATCAAATAGTTATATGCGCGAAAAAAGGAGTCCCGTTTCTCTTTTTCCAACGAATAATACAAATTTCAGAAAGTAGCAATATTTTCGAAGATTACTCTGTATGTTGTATGTATAAGGGAAGTTTGGTAAGGGTGCCACCACCAATAGTTCCACATTTCGATTTTAATTCGCTGAAAGAATGCATCAGGAAGATGTGCAACTAAACTGTATAAGAGTATTAGGATATTAGAGTATATGTGATACATTCGAGATGATAGCTAATCAACATAACGAAGACAAATTATCTAACAAGTATAGAGCGTACCAAGATTTTTTGTATCTAATAATCGATCGATCAGTTGATATTATTGTATGCGTGTTGCAGAAAATCGAAAAGAAAAAAGTGAAAACAGTCTCGCAATGAATGTAACATTTTTCTAAAATCTGTTTCTTTTTAATTACATGCTTTCTACATTTTCTTTCCTCTTTCTTCTAAACATACATATTGTTACCTTAAATACAGAAAAAAGCGCTAAAACGTACATCTCTGATGAAATGAAGAATCTTTATAACAATCGATCGAGAAAATAACATAGTGATATGAGTATTCGAATACAATTGCATAATTACGATATTCGTAGAACCATATCTTTTTTTACGTATTTGCGATGATATTTCCTGTTTCTTTTTTGCAACAAAACCGTCGATTTTTTATTTTCAATTTAGAATTACAAAAAATACAATTCACATCATTTATTTCTCGATATAAAAACATTTTTTACAAGTATTACGGTAATATCTTAAAAAGTTCAACAAAATTCAATTTTATGTGAAACAAAACGTATCAAACTGTATATAAATTTACAGAGAAAAATAATACATTAAAAAATACACAACGAACGTAAATCTCTATACGTAAAAAAAAAAAAATCACTTTTTTCACATACACATATACATATATACATTTCATTCTTCATTTCATTATTCAAATATAGAAACATATCGTTGTATATATAAATTACATAAACAGCATAGTAACAGTATAAATTTTCCTCTGGTACAGTTTGCCATTAAAAAAGATACGACTTGAGAATTCCAAGAGTAGCAACATATTTGAAGTTCTTCATCTCTCACTCTAAATTGTAAGATTTGCAAATTTCGTAAATAACTTAACGTCAGCACATGAGTCAAGAGATACCTTCCATATAAAATTGATTTTCATAATGACTTGGAAAGCTTTTTTTTATATCCATGACTGTATGGCATCCTAGAATCCACAAACTTATTTAATTGAACGCAAGATCATTTTTGTTGCTTAACGTATTGCGATCGCTAGCTACATTAGCTATTAATATCGCCGATCTATCACTATCGTATTCAAGCGCAAGAGAGCAGCGTCAGATGAGAGATGAGCGTGTATCTAGGAATAGTTTAATGAAATTTTCAACTAATTTTTTACGATAGCAAAAAATGATTAAAATAAAAAAGATAATTATGACGATGTTTGCCCTATATAATCTTTAATAACTGACAGGATTCTCAAAATTTTCATTGCATTAATTTATCTAGCGGTCAAATTAAAATAAGTTATATATACATTTAAGAAAATAATTTTTCTGTTAGTACTTTTTTCAATAAAAAAGAACTCAACATGATAACGATGGAAGAATCTAATAATAAGAGTAAAATTCCATTAATATCATTTCATTATAATAGATAACTCATTTATATCTCTAATATAACATTATCAACTTTACGAAATAGCAGGAATAAAAACAACTTTAAAAACAACTAATTATTATTGACAGTATAATTTGAGAAGAGTGTGAAAATTTTCATGAATCTATGTTTTGCATGAAACAAATTTTTAGACTATAGGATATATATTTTATATGCATAATAAATGATTCGACAAATACAAATGTTTTATATAAATCATTATATTTTATAAATCATTTTATATTTTATAAAATATTTTAGAAAATACAGTAATAAATAGCGACCTTTCTGAAAATTAATTTCTTTACAAGTTGCTCAGATAATAAAAATGTGAGGAAATATTTAATACTGTAATAGATCGCAAATAAAAACATTCATATTTCGAATGCACGAGAAGATAAACTGTGTGTACAACAATCTCAAAACCTTGGTTTATTTATAGATAGCTAGATAACCATTCTTTATCACTCGTTTATTATTATCTGTAACAACCTTATTTCTTCTGAATTGCAAGATCATAAAAGATGTGAACAGATAATATTATATTGCAAAATATTGCTATCCTGGAAGTTAAGCAGCAAAAATTTAACATAAAATCACAGGATATGATTAGGTAAAAGTTTATACGAATACAAGTTTCTATTGTTCGTATTTTTTGGAGGTAAATTAAATATCAACTTTGCGCTCTCAATTCCAAATAAAATTTTTTAATGGAGTAATGCCACTGGCAAGGTAAATTAATATCATATAAAATAATCACAGACATAAATCTAAACAGCTATTTTTTAATACCAAGTAAATTGCACACGATCTTTTTACGAAAATGTACTCATAAAATGTACTTCTAAATATCTTCACGAACACACACTGTCCAAAACTTGTTAATAGACGCGTTTTGCAATGTTAAGAATATGTTAACAGCAAATTAAATTTTCACAAACAAAAATGAATGGATACTATCTCTCTTATGAATAAAATGTCTTACAGATTTATATTACATTTCTCTTTACATATTACAATTTTTCAAGATGAATATTGTTATTCAGATCAAACTATTTAAGAAACACTTTTCATGCAGTTATTTATTAGAGAATCGAAAACTCAGAACATAATTGCCTGTCGTTGCATTACTCTCAATGCAATTATATTCCACGATAAAACACAAAAAACATAAAAATTTTGTAGTCATTTATCGATTTTTGCGTGATTGAATTTTTATTGAAGAAATCTAACGTAACGTTTACGTAAAAAAGACCAGTACCGTGTATTTCCTAATGTTGTAGGAATCGTTATAGACATCCAACGCATTCAGTGCAGACAGCATTTGTGCGGGAGCTAAGTAGCAATCAAATCGATCATTAGATCCAGCAGATAATATCTCGAGTATCACAAGCTGTAACAGTTTCTTCAGCTAAACATGCTCATCGCAATGATGGGAATTAACATATGATTACAATTCAGACAAAACTGTATGACTTGAGGATATATAAAAGTCGCTGTCGATCTCTCGTATTCATAATGAGATAGCCAGTGCTCGCAAAGAACAGCGTAAAATTCGTACGCGATAACTTGCTGAACTGTTTTGCGTAGGGGGCTTATCTCCTAGCGCAATACGTCTTTTGATTCCCTTACTGATTACACTATGTACAAGGTGCTTTTAGAAATTTCGGAATTACACGTTCACGAATCGTCTCTTTCCATTTCGAGCGATTCGCGGCAGCCTATCACATCCTCGATAATATGATGTTCAGGATGATCGATATTCTAAACGTTGAATTTTTCGTACAAATAATAAAATCGATCTTACACCAAATGTCTGAGGTAAGCTCGACTGATATCTGGCATTACAAGAAGAGTGCGAAGAGTGAATCAAATTTGCGACGATAATCAATTTTTGCAATACCGGAAATAAATCAAGACGTCACGAGAAATATCAGTCGTAGAACAAAAATAGCCAATGTAATGAGTATCTATTTTAGTCACAAGCGGGAGATAAGTAGAACAAAGTTAATATTACATTCTCGAAGTTTTAATATCAATTATCTACAAATTCGGTCAAGCATGCTGCAGTTAAAAATCTCTATTATAAATACACATTCTCTATTGCAACTTATCCGCGTTTTTAGCACACTATCTTTTACTAGAAAGAAAAGAAAAAATAATCAATTTAAACTTATATAAAAAGATCTTTCACGCTTCTAAACGAAAAGAAAAAAAGATAGTAAAAAGCATCGGAACTGCCCGGTAGTTAGATGACTAAAAGGAAAAATTTGTACACATGGCGCACACTAAGAAAAGCAGGAAAACCGAGATAAATGAATAAAGAAATGTGCAATCTCGCATGCTACATATTCGCTCATCGCTCGTTATGTATAAGTATATAGCACTTGTAGACGTATTCCGCATTTTAGAAGCGCCGCAGAACGTCTTCCTCCTTTTTTTCTTTTTTTCATTTTCGTCGTCTTTATGTACACATGTATTGGTCCGACCAGGACCGTCCCGAAGAAAGGACCCGTCTTCCCCCCCTTCTTACGAAAATACACATTTTTTTGATATACATGTCGCGAATAGAACTCGAAGATACGTCCGCGATAAAGCGGTCGGTGTGTGAGATCGATTATTACCGATTCGAGAGTTTCGCTAAGTCAGTGCTGGGCAATCCTAAAAAATATACGCATAACAGCCTACACGTACGCGATATACTGTCTGAAATAGCTCCTAACTCTACGTATTGAATAACACAGTTAAAATCTCACTACATTTTCAGGACGCTGATTTTACTGGCTAACGATCGTTCCTGACTGAAATTTACCGGTCACGTTCACCGGAAAGATCCACTCGCGACGTTCACATTTCTGGGCATCGAGAACCGTTGCCGTTAGCGAGTGTGCCTTTTTAGATTACGAAATTGTCGTCCACATGAAATTTCGAAAGTAATAATCGCTTTGTGCAATTCCAGTCTTAACGTTTAGCAACGCAAGTAAACCGAGGCTCTTTCAATTAAACGAATGCACCCCGTTATTAAATTGTGTGCAGCTTAAGCATCGACTGTAACTCGCGGGTTGGCAAATGAATCAGCTTAAAACGCGTCGATAAGAGCAGTCCTCTGAAAAAAAAAAAGCATTTCTATTTCAAACAGTACGATCGTTATGTAAAAATGTATAAAACGTAAACCCGCGCCGCATTCGTGTATAAAACTCTTTAAATACTCGCGCAATTGCGAGTCCTCCAAACGACAACTTATGATATCTACATATGTGCCTTTGCCCAACACTGCGAAGGTATGCGCCTAAAATGAAAAAAAAGGGAAAAGAATAAAAAGAAAGAGATCGTGAATGATTAACCGATCGACCGGAACTGCGATTTTTAAATATTCCTAAGACTATCTAATTTCACTTTATATACTTACATATTTATAATAAACTACAAAATATATATATGTATATATCACTATAATTAGGAGCTGCGCGGTCATATGCACGGAGGCTTTAATCACAGCTTTGTAGTACACTTAATATCTCGTGGAGCTGCCCAATGACTAGCCGACAAAAAAAGATCAATTGCTTTCTCTCATTGCACCTCGTTTCTCAATCGTGATCGTGAACCAGAATTCGCGCGCGTTCACGATTTCTCTTACGCGTAATTAACTTAATTAATCGCTTATTTAATTAATGCGGTCAGTCGCTTGATTAATTAACTACGTTAATTAATGAAAACAATGGATTACGTTAACCAATTTGCCCGGTTACTTAACTCATTTCGTCCACGAACGTACATTTTTACGCGGCTCTTCTTCAGCAATGAAAGAATATCGCACTATCCTCTTTTCAGCGCGCTTACGTGCGCCTCCAGTCAAAAATCACAAAGACAAGAGAGAATAAAATGGAGAAAAAACAGATAAAAAAAAGGAAGAAAAAGAATAAACATTTCGTATCTCGTAATTCGTTACGATAAAGATCAGTCTTGCCCAGGTGACTTCGTATCCTCTTTAAATCGAAAGCCTCAGGCATACGCGCGCAGGATCATTTTGATCATTTTACAATGTGAAAATAAATCGCTGAAAGAGAGAAAAATAGAAAGAGAAGGAAAAGAGAAAAAAAAAGAGAACCACAATAAGGGGGTTCGAGGCACGCTAGCGCAAATATATATAGTTTCTTTCGATTTGTGTACCTTCGTAGCTCTACAACGCGGTGCTTAACGCGTACTTAACGCGCAATTATTGATGAATTGCATTTACACATGGTCGCAATTATCTTAGATTTCGATTATTCGAAAGCGATGGCCGCGTTTAAGAGATGTGCACTTTGAGATTTACTCCCAGTTCTACGCGCGGTTGTCATGGTTCCTTCGCGCTTGCACTAAAGTTCGTAAAAGCGTGATTGTGTGAGAGATAAAGAGATAGAGAGAGACAGAGAAAGAAAAGAAAAATAAGAGTTAATAATAAACTAATGGCTAAGAGCGTTCACAAAGAATCAACAGCCTATTGCGCCTTTTACGTGATATAACTGTTTTTTTTATGACCTGCATTCTCCTACTTTTGCTTTATAATACATTCGCACGTCGTATATGTATATACAATATATATATATATATATATCTGTGTACACTTCAAGATATGTGGAAAATAAGTACAACTATGGAACTGATTGAAAGCTGCTCTACCTTCTAACGAAAAACAATTTTCTTTTTATCATAACGCGCATCTCGTCACATACGAACATATCCGTCGGTGTTGCGAAGGGATGAACGTTTTACTACCCGGGAAAAAATTATATATATATGGACATATTTTTTATATAATTATATATAATTGTATAAAATATATCAATGATTATATATAATTATATGTAATGGTATATAATTTTATATAATTATTTTTTCTCGGGTATAGAGAAAGCGACAGAAGAATTCTCGTAGCGTTTCAAGCTAAAGAGAAACCATGACGATGTAACGGGCCGTAGTTATATGCACTGCATGTAGTTGCCGAAATAAACGCGCGCTCTCGCATGTGTGAGTGTATCCTTAACGATAATGTTATCGTAGTAGTTTCTTTTTTTAGTGGTATAATAGTACATAATAGCAGTAGAGTAATGTGATAGTAATAGTCGTAATAGTAGTGATAGATAATATATAATTGGGGAAATGTCGGTGGTGGTGATAGAAGTAATAGTGGTAGTTAGAATAATAGCAGTGATAGTAGGATTAGTCATATAGTGTTACTGTTGTTGCTGTTGTAAAATTAATAATAGGGTGTCTACCAAACACACCTTCGGTAGAGACCAACGTTGCTAAAATTTTTGATCACCTCGTGACATTGCTTTTTCATTTTCGTCGTTTTGATATTCATCAAAATAGTAAACCAATAGTTTAAACATTGTAGACAATAATTATTATCTATATCACAGATTCAAGTGACTAAACTCCTTTAAAAATATAATATAAATATGTGTATGTGTGTAATAGTTTGCATAATATATATATATACACATACATATACGTATATATGTACATGCATATATTCGCAAAGCATGATTAAAATCAAGCGAAATAAGAATGCTGAAATCGCGGAGACTCGTAGAAACGTTACACGCTTCGGTTTCAGCTAGCATCGTGTAGTGATTGATTCATTAGAACGATCTGCGCCGGCACGATTTTATCGTCCAATCAATTAAAAACCGCTTCAAGCGGGTGCTATTCAATCCCATGTTAAAAGATGTTTATGAATATAAAATCCATTAGATATAAAGACACAAAATATTAGC
Source organism: Cephalotes varians (assembly GCA_037157785.1). Classification (NCBI taxonomy): domain Eukaryota; kingdom Metazoa; phylum Arthropoda; class Insecta; order Hymenoptera; family Formicidae; genus Cephalotes; species Cephalotes varians. Next base: position 666,254 of record JANQDE010000002.1, on the reverse strand, counting down.
GAACATTTATCGAACAGTAATCACTTCGCGATTAATCGAGTTAAGTCGTCGTATCCCTCTTGGACCAAAACCGAGACTGTAATCCTAAACCGTGACGAGCGAGCATCCGTTACGAGCCGGAAGTGGATGCTCGATAGGCACTTTGATCAACTGACGCGATTAAACAGTACACTGGTATTTTTGTTTCGCGTTAGAAATTGATCGATGCTAGATGAAAACTTGCGTTTAATTGTTACGCTGCATATAATCCGAATATGAAGTCGTGGGATTCGTATTCGAATACTGAGCGTACAGATAGAGCGCGGGGTGAAGCCCTGGCGGAGGGATGCCGCGGTGCAGCTGATGCGAATGATGTTGCGACTCCGATATTGGGTCTAGAGGGGACGACAAGTGCGGATAGAGCTGGGAGTTTGGGCTTTCCAAAGGATCGGAGGAGCCCGTTGTTTGGTAGACACTCTGCGGTGTGCTCGTGTGCTCGATGTGAGATATAGGCGAGTTAAGTGTGAACGGCGAAGACGCCGAGGTGGGACATACTACTTGCTGTGGTGATTGGTGTTGCGGCAGGGACTGGGTAGCGCTGCTGCTGTCTAAACACTAGTTGGTAGTCTGAGGATGCAGCAGCGGTAGTGGAAGCTGTAGATTGTTCTGCTTGGCTAAACTGGCGATCTCCGCGGCGATGCCCGCGCTTTTAGCTCCCGCGAGACCGTCCAATGACGACGGTCCCTCGTTGTAGCGCAAATCACAGACCGGACTCTCGAAGCCGGTGCCTGGCGTGCCAGCACCGCTGCTCTGCGGTGTCGGCGGATTGTGATTCGAGTTGCTCTGATTCATATCACGGTGTACTCGATTCTGATGCCTTATCAAATAACTGTCGCGTACAAATGTACGTCCACAGATATTGCACTCGTAAGTGGTACTGGCGGTATGTGTACGGATGTGAATCGCAAATTGACTTTTGGACGTGAATGTGAGAGAACATCGGTCGCAAACCAAAGGCTTCTCAGCTACGTGGCTCCAACGATGCGCCGTGACGTAGCTCTTCACGGCGAAACGTTTGTGGCAAATGTCACACGCATACGGTCGTTCGCCCGTATGCACTCGTTTGTGAGTATTGAGACTGCTCTTTTGAGTAAACCTTTTCAGACACAGCTCACATTGAAAAGGACGCTCGCCCGTGTGCGTCCTCATGTGCACTTCCAGATAAGGTTTGCGGCAAAAACTAGCTTCGCATACTGTACAATGGTAGGGCTTGTTCCCCGAATGAAGTTTCATATGCACATAATAGGACGAAGCGGAGGACAACACCTTGCCACAGACCTTGCAAGGTTGAGGCTTGGACCGTGAACCCTCCTTAACAGTTTGTTGGCCCGTGGATTGACGACTCGGTGACTCCTGTTGTATGCCCTGACTCTGCTGTTGCTGATTCTGTTGCGTTTGTTGCTGATTCTGTGGCTGGCCCTGTTGCTGACTTTGCTGCTGACTCAACTGCAACGTCTGCTGCTGAGGCTGCAGGTGACCCTCTTGCTGAGAAAGATCCTCTCGATCATCGGACAGATTCACCATGGAGTTGGATCCATCCGAACGACTGGAAGCAACCGAATAGAACCCCATGGGCTCGCTCTTAATCTGTTGATCGAACATGGATGTCATAATGTCAGCCTGCTGTGGTTGAGCCAGCTGCTGAGACTGCAGCTCGTCCTGCTGCTGCACCGCTTGCTGATGAGGGAGCAGAGTCAGGTTGCGCTTGACAAACTGCTCATATCCTGCGTACCAATCCACCTGCGTACGAGAATAAATCTAGAACGGTACACCCCGAGGGGAGGAGAGGGGAAAAGCGGCGTCACGCGCGAACGTTACCCGTGAACGGCTGCGGCCGCGTCAGGTTAGACCGAGATCCGCTTTGACATTTATCTTTGACAAGTGACAGAAGGTAGCCAGACGATCAGCTGATTGCATAACTTTTAACCGCGGGGCGCGTCGTGCACGGCACGGACGCCACCGTGAAGGGACCGTCGGGGTTTTCGGTGGCGGGTTGTGCGAGCCGCTCTATTTTTAAAAGGGCAGCCGATGGAGAAACGGCGGAAATACAATCGCCGACAATGAGACCGGATTTCTCACGCGAGTGGAGGGGAGGATTCGTGTCTGTTGTGTGCGCGTCTCCTCCGTGGAAAACGATTAGACGCGCTCGTCGCTTCGATACGAACCTTTGCTAATGTAGTGGTCCGGGTCTAAGGTCGAAAAACGTCGCGCCTCATCGAGCGCACCGCCTCCCTGCGTCGTGCGGCTTCACGGGCAATCGCGAAACATTTGTACGGCCAAATTGTTTTTCTCCGACACAAAATATAAGATGGCTGCTACTATATTTCGCGACGGGCATCTATACGCGCGCACGCATACGCACACGCGCGCACCGCCGTCGAGCAATACGCGAAGCGAGCCGCTTGATTGGCTGCACGCCTTAGGCCGCGCCCGCCGCCGTCGTCCCCGACTCGCTCGCGACGATTGGACGCGAATCACATCGTGCGCGATCCTCGAGCGTGTGAGCGGATGGTGAGTAATTGAAGAAGCGCGAACTCTCCAAGTCAATAACATTCCAGGTGCGAGAACGTACGAGGAACACGATGAATTTTGATAACGAATGCGTGTGAATTGCTCCTGCGACGCAATCGATGCAAGATCGACGTTGGCCATGGCCGTCCAATGGCAGTACAAAAGGGCTGAACCCGATTCCTGCAAAAACGACCATTTTGAAGTATATTAGTATAAGTAATAGGAATTGTCGTAACAAGAATTTGATGCCTTCCATGTAATACATTTGAAAATTCGTAAAATCCAAGTTAAGGGATACGGCGCAGCCAATGGCGTTCAGTCTGTGAGGTAACTGGAGCTCGCCATTGGCCGTGCCTCGATCATCTGTTGTTCTCCGTTGGTTGCACCGTTTGCACTTTCCAGATAGGGAACGAAATGGACGTACGATCGAGCGTTGGAGGGAGAAAGAGAGGAGGGACGAGAAGCACGGCAGGTGCAGTAACAGAGGCTAGATCGTTCGGTGCCGAACGTTGATGTCGTTCGGTCCGTCTGTAAGAACGGTGATTTGAAAAAGCGCTATATTTACACGGTCCACGGAGCGGACCAAAAAAAATTGTATTCTCACAACAGCGGCTACACTGATCCGCTTTACGGCAAGCAGAACTGTAACGGTAAATATTACATGTCAGCACAATTGTATTTGATACTCCGACGAAACGGTCGTGTTACACCGATTTAATATCGTATAATTATTGTAGCGCAAACAGCGTACTGTCTCGTTGACGATAGTGCGCGCGCGCGTGTGTGTGCCGAAAGAAATTTTACAATAGAATAAGGCCTCTCGCGTACAACGATATATCAGATGTAATAATTTCTTCTGATAAAACTGACACCCGAGAATATTCGTTTATTTGAGAAAGATGCTCGACTCGTTATTTTCAAGTCGATTCGTTGTCGTCTCGAAAGAGCTTTAACGTACGATAATATGTTTTAGATTGGGAAAATGGCTGTACCGTCAGAAAATCACGTCATGAATAATCTTGATGATCCCGTAACAAAGGCAGTGGTCGATAATATAATGGGCAATTTGCCCACAAAGAAACCTCTCGTTCGATGCGAAGATTGTGACCTTTCCTTCACGAGCCAAGCGGTATTAGATACCCACTTACAAGGTGCACGTCATGCTAAACAGGTCAGTGGTATAAGCAGAGACGTATGTAAGATATCAAGCGTGCACTGATTATTATTTAATATATATATATGTGTGTGTGTGTATATATATCATAGGTCAGATCTAAGAATATAATGGCAACTCTTGAGGAAACAAAGATCTCATTTACCAAGGATGAAGAGACAAACGGACTCAAATGCAATGTGTGTAACGTGTGCCTGAATTCAATTCAGCAGTTGCAAACGCATCTCAATGGTAATGAATATATAAAGTATTATTTGTGCAATATATTATAAATTCAATGCAATGCTTATAAAATTAAGGTAATATTAAAAATGACATGGAACATATATTTGCAGGAAGCCGTCATAAAAAGAAATTATTGAGAGGTAATAATAAAAACTATATGGTAAGAAAAACACTACCATATGGTCTTAAAACTAATCGCTTCATGTACCTGGATAAAATAGAAAAAAATACAGTTGTACTAGTTTATAGTTTAGTACTATTCGCATTCGCATGCTTGACTCTACTGCTCACTTTTGCTTTTCACTTCTTTCTATAAATTAACTATGTGGAAATAACTTGCTTGCCATTTGCATAACTTTTATTGTTGTAGAATTTCAGTGCTTGTAAGCGCTTAGTGATAATTGCAATTTGTTGTTATTATGCGTTATTATTTATTATTATTTATTTATTATTTAATTATTATTGAAAAATAAGTAATATTATATTTGTTTGCTTATTAACATGTTATCGTGAAAAGCAGTTTGGTCACGACTTGTTTGCATATGTTACATTTAATAAACTAAGTTTGTTTGACTGTACCTCGTAATTCCTTCTCATGTACAAATTTTACATATGTATTACTTTTTTATTTAATATTGCTGTGTTATAGAAATATTTTTTGTTATTTTTTAATGACTGCTTTATATACTATGAAAATATTTCATGAAAAATAAAGAACAACAAATAATGCGAATTATTAAATTTTCATACAATGGCATTGTGTGTATATATATATATATATTTATATGTGTATGTGTACTTTTCTAAATTTATAATTCAATTTATCAAAAGAAAGTAAAGGATAGCTGTTTTCCTAATAGAAAACATTTGACAAAAATTTTATGAATTTTAAAACAATCGCAATAGACATTTATTAATAAAAATTGTACGTAAAAATCTGTATCTGATAAAAATATCCCGTATATATAGGTATTAATATTCAATCCTTTATATTGCTATAAAAAGTTTGTAAATTAATGGATTATCTACGCATGAAAATATACTTTATACTTTTACACATTACAGAAATACTTTTACTAGTAATTATATATTCTTAATATTATACGCTTTCATTAATGATCAATCTTTTTATAGCATGAATGTAGTGTTCAAGCTGATTTATTATCACAAATTACCGCTTCTGCGGCTGTGATATATAGATAGTGTTGATCGCACATTGATGCTTAGGTAAATGGGATGGCAAAGAGATTGTCACCCAAGGTCCTTCATTGAAATCGACTGGTAGTGCGCAACAATCTGTTCCCGTAAAAAGGGGTTTACTTTCCTGCGATATATGTAACAAGTTCTTCAACTCTCAGTCTCAGTACAGTGTGGTAATATAATTTTATACATATTTGTGCACATCTAATTTCATCTTATAATATTTAATGATTGTTTTTTTTTTTTTTTTTGTTTTGGCACAGTATCACTATAAATTTTTTTTTACATTTATCTTGTATAATGGGCATTATTAGAAATATCGAGAACATATCACAATGTATAATATATTTAAAATTTAATATCGCTCGTTTATATATTTGCAGCATATGAATTCGGAGAAACACGCTGACAAAGTGAAGAGATCTGAGGATCCAGAAGGATTTGTTCCATATCGGAAAAAAAAACGAATTAATACTTCCAAGGAACCGATACCATCTTTATCAAACAGCTTTGTATCTAGCAGATATTTTACATAAGCCATACATTAGCCATAAGTTATAAAATTTGCACATCTCTTTAAGTTATATATTACAAAGTTGTTTTTAATGTCCTATTAACTAATAAATTGGGATTATATAAATATATAACATAAATGTAAATATACACACTTGCAATTTGAATTTCCATAAATTTTTCTCAAATCTCTTTTAATTGAAACTTTTTTGCTCAAAAGGAAAGAAAAACAAAAATTTCTTTTCAAATGGCAATATATGAAAGCAACCGCGAGGGATTAATAAATCCTCTTAATATTATAATTAAATAATTCGAAAGTTTGTAGAGTACATCATTGTTTAAATCAGATAAGATAATTGTCAAATAAAAGTTACAAAATTATATATAGTGTTATAATGTAAATTTATATGTTATTCTGGCAGTCAAAAATTGTATATTGAATTTAATAAACTACAAAATTTAAATTAAATGTATTCAAATTTTATCCTAAGTCGCTTCATGAACTGATTGTATATCATTTTGCGAAAGTCCATCACATTCACGCTAAAAAAATGCAAGGTATTAATATTCAAATATTTTTCAATATATATTTAGTACATCTACGTTATTTTTTGGCATTACTTGGCTTATGTATGTTTTCAATAAACGACGTAATTCTGCGTTTTGCGTTCGTAAAGATTCCACTTCAATATTCAAACGATGTCGTTCTTTTAATATTTCGTGATACTTTTTAAGTCCGATTAATAAACCATCCCAAAGTCGTTCCTTTTTGGCTGGGAAAATTTCATTGTATCTATTCCAAAAATCGCTTATATCCTGAATTGTCATATTTCGGGATACGACCATCTTTTTCTCTGTCAATTTTTCTTGAAATGTCTTTGGCATCTCTTTCCATTTAACAAAATGATATCTTTCTACGAATTCTCGTAACGCTCTAGTGACAAATGTAGCTTCGATTTCGAGCAAGTGTCCCTTATCACACAATAAGCGTCGTTGCATTTGATCATCGTCTGTATAAAATGAATAAAATTAATATTAATTTTGTTATAATCAACATAAAATTTTCGCTTATTAAATTCGAAAATAAAAATAAACGCGTACCCTTAACGATATCACTAATAGATGCATGAGAAGTTGAAGTGCACTCAGCGATAGGAAATAATGTTTCGGTTGAAGAACTTCGAGATGAAGCACCCATAATGCTCACTTCGCTAGGAGTAGATAATTTTTCGTCACAAATTGCTTCTTTCACGGCAGCAATTAATTTAGCTTCGTCTTCCGTGAACTCGTCAGCAACTTTACAAACGTCTACTTGTTCGACCCTAATATTTCAAATGATATTGCTTACAAAATTAATATGCCGTTTGATTATAACCGTCTACTTACTCCGTTTTCAGAGCAGGAGGTTTAGTAAATTCATCACTGGTAGATCTGCTTATGTCTTCGCTCATGTCCTTGCTACATATAGGACAATATGCATACGGCAGAAAGAAATTCAAAAGAAAGCCAAGCTCTTTCTCGGACTTGATATTTAACGCCTAATAATGTACGACAATATTACAACGTATTACGAAATAAGATGAGATACCTCACATGTTTACCTGAAACACGTTATCCAATCGTATGACCAGCTGATCATTCGCGGTGTAAGGTAAAAGTAACTCGAGCAATCTATCTTCAATCAGATAATCACAACGGTCGGCAATCTGCTTTATGATATGATTCAACAATCGTCTTTCTAAATTGATTTCCTCGATAGTGTTCGCTGGTTTGTAAGACGCCCATATTGTCTTTTTTTCGTTGATCAATCTGTTCTCTTAAAAAATGCAAGGATGCATTGTTAGGAAAATTTCGTACACGATCGATTAAAAAATGTTTAATCAACCGTTACCTTCCTCTATAGTACACATTACACTACGATAAGATGGCAGATCTTCCTTTTGTAACAAGGTTTTTTCAGGTGGATTCCACTCCATGCCTAATGCTTGTTCATATATGATTTTGTCAGCATTTAAAATCTAAAACGCGTTATATTTTTATAACATTGATACCATTAAAAAGTGTATCATAGTATACCTTATCCAGTAACTCATTTGCGTTTTTCGCGTTCATATCCCAAATTCGCATGTACTTCTTATCATTAATTTTTGTGAAGTGGTTCGACTTTTCTATTAAATCCAAAATATTATTATGCGCTTTTATAACTTGATCAGTAAGCCTCTGTATCTCAAGTCTCGTGTTCTCTTCTAATTCCCCGTAAGTTTTCTTCAAACCATTGACAATATCTTGAAGTCTGAAAAGAAAGGCCAGTTCGGTTAATCATAATTAATTCGATCCCTAGAAACGCGAAGCCTCACTGTGTTCGATCATATGGAACAATTCGATTTGCATTCAATACCGACTTATTGATTCTTCTTTTTTGCTGGTTTTTCACTATAGCATTTTCGTCCTCTCGTCGCTTAAGCACAGCATAACTGTAGTCCAGTTTCTCGACGTTCATGAAACATAACGCTTTCGTGCTCTGCACTTCCTGTTGGAGCTTCTGAATCTCAAGCTCGAAACTGATTTTCTGCGCCCGGAACTCTTCCTGATGCTCAATCATTACTCTCTTCATCTCTTCTTCGTATTCGCGCATTATTTCCTTCCGCCTGTCTAATCCCGCGAGACCCTCCTCCTGTAGCTTTTTGTACAACGCTTCCCACTTCTCCGAAAGATTTTCCAGCAGCATTTTACGCTCCGACTCCATTACGTCATTAATAAGCGATAACTCGCGACGGTAAGCTTTGGTCATGATATTCATCTAAATAAAGTATATAAGCCTTTAATACACACACACACACACACACCAAGTTATATTAGTATTGTCAAAAGCATATGTATATCTAACTTGATTGTCCATCCTATTGATTAATAAGTCTATGTCCTCATTCTGATGTTTTTGGTCATTAACGAACTCGAGATCGGCGTCCTCCAACTCTTGCCGCAACTGCGCGATGACGGCATCTTTCTTCTCCATGACTTCCAAACACCTGGCATTTTGAGCTTCCATTTCCGCATGTATGTCTAATGGATCCTTCGACGCGAGAATGTTTGACCACTTTTCATTGATCTCTCGATATCTTCTCATGCATTCTTCTTCATCTTCCTCAAGCTTTTTCAGCAACGTTCTCCTGATTTCTTGCGCCTCTTTCCGTCGCTGTAACTCCCTAGCATCGTTCGCCACCTTCACGGAAGTCACCTACATACAATTTTATCAAACAATTAATTCAATTTCTCTTTTTGTTAATATTAATATATTGCGAAAATGTATGACGAGTAGTCTACAGACAGCCTATCGTCCTATGCAATTATCGATGTGTCGAAATAAACATTTTTTTATACCAACCACTTCGTCGCCTTCCATCGACAAGTTTTCCAGCAATTCGGAACTGGCAAGTATTTGCTTCTCGGTGAGTGTCTTCTCGACAACCCTTTCATCTTCAGTATCCGTTTGTCTGTAAAAACGATAGTCGTAATATTAGACGGGAAAAAATCCTTTGATGCTACAAAAGTGGCGAGAGACAAAAATGCACACTATATTTTCGCAATATAGAGCAATAATCATCGTTCATTCGCGCATGTAGGGATTTAAGCAATAATTTTTAAGGAATATTTTTAAGGGAGACTACATCGAGGTGTGCGAATCTTTCCAGACTTTATTTTCAATCAGCGTGAGGGGACACGTTCTTACTTAGTTAACGCTTCTAGGCGCCGCTGAATGCGGACGCGGCGCGCTAATTTTCGCTCGTTCGGATCCGACGACGTAACAGACGGCTCCTCCGCGCCTTCCGCGAACTCGGAATATCTGCCATTCATTATTTAGCCTGACTTCGCGAGCGCGCGAAACGCGTTGCAAATAAATCAGGCAAAATTCAGAAGGATTCGATTGTGACGTGACACGCGTTTAAAATGACAGCGGCTATTTTCGCCGAAGCGGTAAAATGTCCCGACGTGAGTGAATGCCCTTTCTCTCCGTAATACGGGACGCTCTTTGTTTGCTCAATATTCGGTCGCCAAGTCGAAGCGACGACGCGAATTCCGCGCGTCACGAAACGTATAACCGACGGGGAAAAAAAATATGAGATATTTCTCTTTCTTTTTTGCATCTCTGTTATTTGAAATAATGTTTTCGAATCGCCGCTGGTAGAGACGCTCTTTGTCGCTTAAATGTGTTTTTAGGTGATAATACAGTTAGGCGACAGTAGCCGCCATTGGTCACCGGCAATATCGCCTTGGTAATCGGTGCATCGCGTCGAAAGATGTCGCTACGCATCAAATCGGACGGGCTTTCGAGACACAGTCGCGAAATGACCGATTCGCACATTTATTTAGGCTTACTGTGAGGCAAATCCGATCTCAATCCATTACACATACTCGCATATATTTATACATCATTTACATAGTTTTTCGTAAGCGATAGTGCGACAAATGTATGAGGAAAAACTGAAATTAGACTTATAACATAAGAATTATAACATAATTTAAAAATAATAAGAATAGGAATAGAAACAAAATCCCCTCCCCATATATGCGATCGAGGAGGATGGCGGAAGCTAATGATTTTTTATTTTTTATTTTTGGCTCTTAAAAAAAAACTTCAGTTGCAGAGATGATTGATTCGCACAGTTATTTAGGCAGACCTAGAAATCCGACAATCCTCAACATCCGCCAGCCGCGGGCATTCGCATACATCTGTACATTAAAACACACACACACACACACACAGATACATATTTTTGTAGCGATAATGCAATAAACAGGAAAAGTCGAAGGAAAATCCAAGCCTAATCCAAGAATAATAAGGATAAAAGCAGGCTTCATATATTCGATTTAAATGCAGCGGAATCACGCGGGCTGAAGCTCGAATTTTTTTTTTATTTTATTTCTAAAAAAGGCTTTCGATGTAACCGCTGAATAAGCGCAACCGCCGCCATCGGGCGGCGCAGAGAGAGCCGCTGGAAAAATCTAACAAAGCCGAAAAAACGAGGCTTCCAAAAACTCGACGGTTAACGAACGGGCAAATGGACCACGAGCTCCACCAGCGAGTTCGTACGTTATCTCTGCGCCGGATTTACGTAACGTGTGCGATTGCGATTAGGTAGCGCAAAATCAAAGGAAGCACGCGCACACGAAAACACACACATACACACATTTTACATATTTATATTTTATACATGTATATAAAAGATGTATATTTATCTGTCTAAAGCGTGATATTAAAGTTGAACGCTCAGGACGCGCCGCTATCGCGTCTCTCTCGTTATCATCCGGCGCGAAAGGAACGAGAGCCGACGCTAATGCACCCGATTTATCTCGTCTCGTGCGTTACACGCTCGTCGTGTCATAACCCCTTCGGGCAGAGCGAGGAGCGCGCGGGGGCGAGCGTCTCAATGACGAGCGAAGAAATAGCTTTATCCAGTGCGATAAGTGCTATCATCAATCGTCTCGCAGAAGGCCCCGAGAGATAATTGTAGCGAAACCGCTAAGCCGCGGTTCTCCCTCTCTCTCTCTCTCCTCTCGTTCTCTCGACCAATCGCGTTCTCTTCGTGACTCGATGCACGCGCGCTGAATTAAGACGAACGCCTACGCGCGTACGGTATTAAGAGCATCCACACACGTACGTATTCGCGACAACGCGTCCGTTCGTATCGTTAATACCGCGTGTCCCAGGTGTTCCCGTTTCTACGGTCCAATTTAGGTTCGTTCGATTATCGATAGACGAGCAGTTAGCAATTCTAACTTTCATTACGCTAGGCGATACGAATGGATTGTCGCAGCGATAACGGATTATCGCGATGAAGTCGTATTGTACGTAACGGAACGGTGACACGCGCGACCGCGGGCGCGCGCGAAATACACGTACTATATTTAGCTGGAAGTTTACGTAAACGAGTTTGCACGTATACCTTCGATACACACGTGGGAATGTATAGGAGAAATAAATCGCACACATTGTATTGTAAAAGATGTAAATATATTTGCTCGACGTCACGTTTTTTGCCACAAAATAAGACGATTGCGAAATCGTGACGATCACGCGTGAATACGTGGCGGTATTTATCTTCAAATTGATTAAAGATAATTTTGTCGGAGACAAAATTTCTCGGATTCAGGAACAGCGAAAAGGAAGATTTTAACCATCGACTGTAGCGGAATGCTCGAATACAGCTTCGAGCCGTGTATCTAAAATTAAACGGTAAATGTCTGAAGCGAAATTAATCGACACAAAAACCAGATGTGTCGTTAAATTTTATTTATCATTACGCGCTTATCGCATTGTCGCAGATACGTCGTTCGTTGATGAAACATGCGTTCTCTCTCTCTATTTTAGAAGAAAGAAATGCGAGGATAAACGAGCGACATCCCCGTCATACAGAACGTGGATTTCACCGCGCCAAGCAAATGCCGCGTCGAAGCGGATATGGAGCTAACTATAAGCTTCGTTATATTTTCGGTACGATACCACTCGTCGGGGCATTCGGGAATAACGAAACGCCGTCCGAAGTCGGAATTTGGTATGCAAAGTAAGACGAGGAGGGTAAGGGTCATTTTCGCGCATTCGTGCATCGAGATTCGCAGAATTACGACAATTTGAATAACAATACGACTACGTATGGCCGACCTATGTAACCATGTGTATCGGCCAAAGAAATTCACGGGGAATTTATCCGACCACAAATTGGTGAAACGGACGAACGTCGAAAGCGACGCGATGCCCTTCGATAACGAAACGTTCGATCGTTTTTGGACGAGGCGGGCCTCTTGGAAATCGCGTCTTCTTCGGTATCGCTATCGACGCGTTTCTACGAATTCTAGAAATCTCGATGCTACAAAGGTGCGAAACATCAAAATTAATATCCCAGTTTTATTCGCTAATATTTATGAGAACGTATCGATGTCCTTCACGGTCGATTTCGCAACCGAAATTGCTGCGATTTCGTCGAGCGCAATTTTCGAATTTGCTACACGAATTATTTCGTCTCGAATAAACGTACTCTTTAAATAGGAATGAGGGTGTTATTCACTGATTTGCAGCGCTATACTTATAACTGTGATTATTAGTGAGTGTTCACCGCTTCTCAGCGATTTTGATTAAGAGAGGAGTACTTTTACTAATCGGAATCAGTGTATTATCACTGAAAGACAGTGCATGTGTTTCACTGATCGATACAGTTATAAGTATAGCACTGAAATCAGTGAAATTTCGATTTAGAGAGTACGGATCGTTTCCGCGAGTCGAGCCCGTAATCGACCCGTATGTACCAGCGAAACGTATCAGCCGGGGAAAGAAATTCACCAGCACAAGACACACGACCGCGAAGATTGGTCGGGAGGCAAACGCGATCACGCGATGTTCCCCCAACGACGAAAAACGTTCGCGGCCGTTTTCGGACGCGGCACGGTCGCGACGGAAATCGCTTTCTCCCCGGTCAAGGAACATACCGACGCAATCGCACGGACGGACGTTACTGTCGTCGCTCGCGGGCTACGACGTCGCGTAACGTGCGACATGCGAACGCGCGATGGCGGTCGGAGGAGCGACGGCGATCGCACGGAGCGTAACAACGGCCGGGTTCGTACGCGAACACGGTTCTCGGCGAGAACAAGATGGCAGCGGCACACAGGCGCGCAGCTAGCGCGTCGTTCGCCCTCGACGGACGGTCGTTGTCGCTCTTTTGTGTTCCGAGATATCCGTTTCGATGAAAGACGATATTCAGGTATCTAGACGGAATCGAGATAATCGAGTACGAGTAGGCAGCAAGGATTCGATACTCGCTTCATATTTTTACGCTCCAATTTTACGCTTCGATCTATATTTCTATTTCAATTTTATGCTTTTAAGTTTTTATTTTTCGACTACCGCGAGCATTTACACATCCGACAATATTACAAATGTTCCGGCAAGTGCGTCGAACGTAAGACAACGACACGTATTTCGGACGAAACCTACTTCGAAGCCGTTGCACGAAAATTTAACGAACAGGAATTTACGTCCCCGTAGATCTTTTGGAAAATTGCATTGTGTGCCCAAACATAAATCTCCTGGGTACGTATGTCGGTTGAATACAAAACAATTTCATCGGCTTTGTCTCGTTCGGAACTAAACGATTCGATGTCTCAAAGAGAAATTAAATTGTCATAGTCGCAAGAATTTCGTTCCATTCACGCTTCGAAAATCGTTTAGATAACGGAAAATAACAGAATATTTCGTAGTAAGAAACCACTTAAGGCGTCCTTGTTCGTCGCTCGTCACGCCGAATCCATACGAATCGTTTTTACGCGAAAAACGCTCGTACCCGCACGGCTCGCTAATGCGCGCTATCGAGCTCCGGCACATTTGTTTGATCGTTATTTCCTTGATTAGAGGAAACGTCAAGTTAAGCACTTTTATTTTCGTAATAATCCGATTGTCCGTCTTTGTTCCCTCGGTAGAAAGTACCGATGCCCCGGGTAATTGGCTGCCCCTGAACCGGCCCTGAAGCGAAAGAGGCGAGAGAAAGAGAGAGAACGAGCGAGAACGCGTGTGCGCGCGCACGCGAAACGAAACGAGAGACGGAGAGAGAAACGTCGAGTGGGACGGAAGGCGCGAAGAGAAGGAACAAAGATGGCAGATAGGATTTGACTCGATGGCGACGGTGGCGTAGAAGGAAGAGAACGAACGACTTAACGCGGAGTAGGAGGGGCGGGAGGGAACGGAACGAAGCGAAGGGTGGGAGCGAGAGAGACGGAGGGAGCGCGATGATCCGGCGTGGAGCGAGGGGCGAAAGGGGGCGACTACGGGACGAAAGAGACAAGCGCGGCTCGGGGGTTCGGGTTAGCTCGTTCGACCCGTTATCCCTTCTCCGCCCGTGCGAGTCCTCCCTACCTGTCCTTGCTTCGATTCGAACGAGTCTCCCTTCCCTCCCCCTCTTGCTCCTCGCGGTCGAACCGCGCGCGCGCGCGCTCGCGTACTCTCCCGTTGTTTCCCCCTCTCTTTTTTCGCCCCTACTCGCCGCACGACCTCACCGCGCCTGGCGGGCGACGATCGCGATCGCGAAGTCGCCCCTCTCTCTCTTTCGCGCGGACTCGTTCCGCTCCCCTACCTTCGTATCCCCACCCCCAGGCGGCGGGACGGCGGTGCTGGCCAGCGAGCCTCGCTGCGCTCCCGCCACGGTGACGTCACTCCGAGTAGTGTAGTGCAGTGAGAAGGAGCCGAAGCCAGCTCCGTCTGCGTTACATGGCCCGAGTGCGAAGTCGAGGAAGCGAGTGAGTTTACGAGGCGTAAACCCTACACGGCAAAAAAAAAAAAACGAACGCCGAGGTAATATCGAGTGAGTTTTGTTTCGATGTGTTCGGCCGGACGTCTCGGCATCGCCGCGCGCATGCACGCGTGCACGTTCGCGCGACGACAACGGGAGTTTTACGCCGCGCGCGCAATCGAGAATCGCGCGCCGAGATAACTTGGTGTTGTTTCACGCGCGATCGCGTCTTCTACGTGCGGGCGCCCGCTCGATCTTCGCAGTTCTCGAGGCGAGGCGCGAGAGTAGTGGTGATACACGGAATCCCGGGAGATATATATATATATATATATATCTCCGAATGTAATACGTGATATACTCGGGCCGCGAAAGTATACGGTGATGTGAAAAGAGAAAGAAAGAAAAAGGCAATTGAAGTGAATATATTTGCGCGGAAGGAGCAACGTGCATATGCTCTCCACGCGTGCCGACGCGCGTCCAGAGCCCCGTGTGTGTGTGTGCGTGCGTGTGTGTGTGTACGGTCGTGTCTCGCGCGAGTAAAAAGGCGCGAGTAGCGCAAGGAGAGGAAGAGGAAACGACGCATTCGAATTGATTCGTGTTATCGGCAGTGGGTCACGCACACGCACACACGCGCACGCACGCCGCGGCGCGCGACCCGGGCTCGCTTAGACGAGCGACAAGGGAATTTCCGTCTTTTCGCGCGCGCGGGCGCGTCCACCAGCGACGCCGTGCCGTGCCGTGCCGCGTAACGTGTCGTGACGTGTCGTGCCGTGTCGTGCCGCCGTACGGTGCCGCGCCGTGCCGCGTCGTGTCCCGTCGTGCTGTGCCGTGCCGCGCCGTGCCGTGCCGTGCCGTGCCGCTCCAACGGGAACGGAGCGCGGCACAAAACGCGCGTCGTTAACGCCGACGACACGAACGCGTGTGCGTCGCGAGGAATTATGCCGTGCCGGGACGGATCGGATCCCGCGCCCAGTGCCGGGAAGTGCTCGTGGCTGAGTGACGTGTGATCGGAGGAGCGGGCCGCGGAGTACGTATCCCCGGACGCGATACGAGTGGATATACGATGTGGTGTTCGGCGACGGTCCTACCGATCCTCGCAGTCGTAATCGTCAGTGGTGTCCGCTTTAATCAAGGCTCCTGCTACTCCTTCTCCTTCTCGACCTTCTCCCCCGCGTCATCGACGTCGGAGCGCGTCGCGGCGCACAAGTCTGATCGCGAGAGCCACGTCGCCGTCGTCGCCGTGGCCGTTGTCGTCATCGTCCCGGCGATAGCCGCAGCCGCTGTCATCGCCGTTGCCGTGTCCACGCACGCACGTGCGATCTTACCTACGACGTGCCGCGTTCTCGACGACAGCGTTCGTCGTATCTGCCGGGCTCGTCTCTTGCCGGCTAGTGACTAGTGATTAATCGTCTCTCGTTTCGTCCAAGTCGAATTGGGAGTGCCGAAAGCGTGGGGGGCGAGAGGGACGCGTGTACGAATTGATCTCTCCGTCGGTGGAGATAAAGCGAGGACACGGGAGCGGTGTGGAGGCAGGTTCAGTTCCTAAGGAGAGAAAGAGTGTGAGAGAGAAGGGTGGAGGCCGGCCTGTTTTAATCGATCGAAAAATTGCGCGTTTTTTCTGTGTGTTGGTGGAGTGTCTGGTGAATTATTCCGCCTTGGTCGAGGTTGTGTGTCGTTGTACAGTGCCTCCAAACGATACCACAACATCCGATCCCAAATGAAGAGTTCGGAGCAAAATGGTTAGAGAGACACGTCACCTGTGGGTTGGAAATCTGCCGGAAAACATCCGAGAGGATCGCATCAGGGAGCATTTCAAACGGTAAGTTGCTTCTTCTTTTAATTACGCACTAATGTTTATGGCTCCAAGAATAAATCCAAGTAAATTAAGAGTGCCTATGTGAACCTCCGCAGATATCGGTGTGTAAATATATTTAATAAATTGATTACAAAAAGAACAGAGAATGAAGAACTTGCTGTATTAACATATTAGTAGACATATTGGTAGCAGGACTGGAGTGATTTAAATTAACTGATTAAATTAGCGATTTAAATCAAACGATTTTTTCATTAAAAAATTGGATTTGATTAACATTTTAATTATTAATTTTTATTATGATTTAATTGCGCCCTACACCTGTGTTGATCTGTGCCGGTGTCTTCGAGATTTCCACGCGCCGCGACTTTGCATTTATCAACCTTAGAATGATAGAAAGCATGCAAACGTCTGAGTAATACCGTTAATGATGAGGAAATAAATGTGCTAATGATTTTATTTACAATTGTTCATTGTTAACTGATATTGAACGAACACGTTCAACTTGGTGAGATCGAAATTCAGAAACGTGTTAAAAAATGAAAGGGTGACCAAGTTAGTTTTTATATTTAAGTGCATTCATCTTTGTAAATAAAAAATTATGTATGCAAATTATTAATTTAAGTATTCAATCAATTCAAATATATCATTGAAGAATAAGTTTTATGTTATATTTTCATAAGAATTATTGATAAAAATTAATTAAAAATTAACGATTTTTACTTGACTATCTTGAATATATACTTATATATATATATATATATATATATATATATATATATGACTATAATGTTTGAAAACACTGTTTATTCACACTAAATTAAATTTTAAGCTTAGTAAAAAGAACACGTTTATTACTTTGTAATAAAGTTTAACTATTTTTTTATTACAAAAAATTATTAATTTGAGCAATAAATCCAATTTAAATTTAAAAAATCTGATTTAAATAAAAAAAATCCGATTCTTTTGATTTAAAAAAAAAATGATTTTTTTTTCAGCCCAGCGTTTTATACAATAACATTTAGATTCCAAATTTGACCGAAATCCTCTTCAGTGTTATAGATAATAATTATAGATAGTTGTAGACAAATAGGCAGATTGGACTAATCCTTCAAACATAGTCAAGTGGATAAAAATGGAATGGTCAAGAATATATGTCAAAATAATCGTCAGAAGTCATTACAAAGTGAATCCAAAGTTAGAAAATGTAAGGAAGAGAGCCAGAGCTCAAGTACATACATGATGCGTATAAAGTAAACGAATGAACTTTTTCTTTTTTCTTTTTATTTTTAATCTTTGCATATACATGTAGGACGCATGAAATCGCTTAAACCTCTCGCGATCAATGGAACATGTATGTTCCAGCTTTAAGTCCATCACCCCTGCGTCTCGTGTTTCGTGGATCGCAAATCTAGTCTTGTACACGTTGCATCATGCATCCTTGCTCTATAGCGTTTTGCCATATTGATTTACACTACCACAAAAGTTTAAGTTTTTAATACGAACGAATATGTATGTAAGAATTGTCGGCCGCGAACTTGAAAGATAGAGTTCTTTTTCTTCTTTAGAATCTATGTTCCGTAGTTTACAATCTCAAATTTAACGACAGATTTTCTGAAAATCGAACTTAGTATTAAAAAAGAACTAATGTCCAAGAACTAATAACTTTTATAATTGTGAGTGATTGAAAGAGAAAGCCTTTTCGCGAAATAATCTCTCTAAGAAGACATAAACTGATTATATTATGTATAGCTTATGTATAATATTATGTGTTCTTCATATATGTCTTAAAATGTATTTTTCAACTGAAACAGATAAATAATAAAATTTTAACGTTTAAAGCTTGTTGTTATAAAGATATATAATAAAATTGATATTAGAAATTGATATTATCTTAATATCAATTCGCTAAAACGCGACTTTAAATTAACAAAGAATTTATTAAAATTAAGATCATTAGAGAAGTGTATTGATTTTATCGGAAAGAGAGAAGGAAT
Organism: Cephalotes varians; assembly: GCA_037157785.1. Classification (NCBI taxonomy): domain Eukaryota; kingdom Metazoa; phylum Arthropoda; class Insecta; order Hymenoptera; family Formicidae; genus Cephalotes; species Cephalotes varians. The sequence goes on along the minus strand of JANQDE010000002.1, from coordinate 647,504 downwards.
TTTTTATATTTTTATTTTATATGAAATTTGTAAGTTATGCTGTTAATTTTCGCAAATTAATAGTATTAATTTTGAATATAATTCGAAAAATGGAATATTGTTAAAATTTGAATCTTCAATTTTTCGATATATTAAATGGAACATTTAAAAAAAAAACGAGTCACATGTCGATAGTTAACAATAGGAGCATAAGCACCACATCCTCAGAAATCGTTCAGTTTCTGGTAATTTTGGAACAGTCTTTTTATCTTATTATTTTTTATTTTCTGACATCCTTAATTTTTACTTTCTTAGACTTTACGTAATTTTCGCTGCTGACCGAGGAATTACTTTATTATCGTTTTTCATGAATGTTTAAACAACCTTGTGACCAATTTTTTCGAATATACGTGATTTTTGCCGTTGACTGTTGAATTCGTTTTTAATTTTTTAAACAAAGTATGAAAAAAATTTTATCTCGCTGACCTTCTTAATATGTCTCATTTCTTAATGCTTCGATTGACATTGTTTCATTATTGTTCATATTATTATTGTCTGGCCTTTGAGACAATTTCTTATCTTCTACTTAATTTATTGACATTTTTAATTATTAAGAAAAACAATCACCATTTTGACACATCATTATTGTTTTGATTGATTGTATTTTTGACTTTCAGTGCTAATGAAGACTAAGTAGAGTCGAGAAACGTCCATGTATTTTATTTAGTTTTAGATAATAAAAAATTTTTTAATTCAATTCAACCTTATTTTATTGCTCATTTTTGGCCATTGCTTCCCTATATTGCAAATTTCAAGCGTTATTTAATTTAAAAAAAAAAAAATTTTTTTATAAATAAGCTATTATAATTAATTACGATTTCAATTCGAAAGCGTACTTCTAAATAATATACGGAAAATCTCTACATATGCATATTTTCAATCTTGAAATTACATAAATCGTTATTGTTGCTCGTAATTGTATATTTGATACAAAATGAAATCTATTTTTAAGATAAAGTATTAATTCGCCACAAGAATTTTCGGCGCAAAAAACGCTAAATCAACTTCTTAGCGCATGTTCTTTATAAATCGTGGAATTGTTTTGTGTGAAGAAAACATTTTCGATTCCTATTTTTTGTTCAATTTTGTAGTATAAACATTAAACATAAAAGATGAAGTGAAACAATGTTTAGGTGTACATCACAATGTTAATGACAATCTTTTCTCGCGTGACAACGAAAAATCCGTTATGCATCTTATCCACTGACGTCCTCAGACTTTTACAAATTATGATTCTACCCAAATTACGTACCGCAGAACTGTCTGTATTGTAACTAATTTGACGTTCGATACAACAACCAGGGTAATCATCATTATTTTTAATGTTTATATTGATATTGTAACACAATTATTCACATGTAATTATATTTGACGGTTGAAAAAGATAAAGTTATGCCGAAATATTCCGTCCGCGTTATTAGTTTAACTAAATATTGTACTTAAATATTTTTTAATACACCTAAAATTTGCTTCGTTTACTTGGCCTTATTATTTTGATTTGAATTTAGGTTCTTGCTAAGCAGTCATTTTTATTGCTATCGGCGCGTATACACAGAAAAAATGGTTTTGCTGAAGTATCTAAAATTTTAGCTAGATACAGATCTGAAAATAATTGGACTATCAAAGTAATGCAGGACGCTCAAGCATGATGAGCGATACTGCAAAAAGTTATGACATTCTAGCAACCATCTTAAGCATTCAACATACTTATTTATAGATCTGTATCTGTAACTAAATTTTTAAACATCTCAGCAAAATCGTTTTTTCCGTGTATACGCCCCGACTGCAATAAAAATGATTGAGATATTATAAGTAAACTGAGATATTTCGTACATCTCTATAAAACGGATCATTTTTATGAAATATTCTTAGAAATATATTCTTATATTATATCATAAAAATAATTGTAAATAAAATATAGTTCTAGCGTAAACTGATGCCTCACTTTGATTTCTAAAGAAAACGAATTGTTCAAGGAACGTCCTTTCGTTCGTTTGTTTGTCGTTTCATCGGAGTTTCATCTATATATCCTCCAGCTTGCTAAAGCTCATTTAAAATGTTTTTAACGTTTCGTGGCAACATTAGTCAAATTTTTGTCGTTCAAGTCTCGAAAAGATATCAATCCATTTATCTTGCTTTTAACAATATTGGCATTAGTAATGATATTTTTTACTTTTTCTACGTTGCTGGAAACTTAGGAGGTATATCTGAAACAATAATAAATGAACCGCAAAAAGAGAAAATTTCAATTGTTGTAGGGTGAAAGTACGTAGGTACGACGAGAAGGGAAAGGGATAGTGAACATTTCTAAAGACGGTCTCATCGATCTTGAAATATTTTAAATTTAGTGTATTTAGGACTAAATCACATGTAGAGATTCTTTCGAAGGCAACTCGGAGTAAAGAAAAAAATTCTCTAAAAGCGAAAGGGATGGACGTTGCAGAGAGGGTCTTTATTAATTTTGAATGTGTCACGTCGATGTGTCCGGAGAAAGGAAACAATCTTTAGAGGAGACAATCTTGAAAAAGCGACATGGAAACGATCATAAAAGGAAAAGGTTTTTGTGTTATCGTTTTTCAAAGTCATTGTTTCATCTCGAATTTTGGAACAAAACCTTGCATTTTTTGTAATCTTTGAATTTTTACCTCGTGTGTCACAGATATCTATACATATATAGACGTGTATCGTACATATATACACGTAATACATATATGTAAGAGGAAAGTGCACTGTCGTCATTTACACTTTACAAGCTTGTTTTTGTTTTCGCGCGAATTGTTGGCGTTATCGCTTCGATAAACCGAGTTTCAGGAAACGCGTAAGGTGTTCCAATGTTTTCGGCATGGTCCGTATCGTGGTACGCGAGGACATGCCGAAGAGAGAGAGAGAGAGAGACAAAGAGAGAAACGGCGTTCGCATGTATGCATATACATGTGCTTATACGATCGTATGCACACGAAGATACGTTATACCGAAGGCCTTGGCTCCGTCTCTCCTCTTCGCGTAGCGTGAGCACGTCGTCATTTGTTTTTTCCCCGAAGTAATAATAGCTGAGGACAGCCATTTTGAGAGCTCGCAGCAGCACGAAGTTATTGTTCGACAGTGGCGCTCAATGCGCGGCTCCGCGAGATCGGCTCCGTCCGAATATTTCTATTTCAGCCGAATCGTTTTCTAGCGAAGAAATACACATAACCGGTTATTAATCTTGGAATTTAATTATATCAGCGCGCAATTACGAAGTAAATATTTATGAGAGACATTATACAACTCGTACGGAACGAACGGATTTTCACTTTAAGTTATGAAAATTGGCAGATAAAAGCGAATAGAGCAAGTGAAATGTGTGTTTTGTTTGTAAACTAAAATGTTTAGATATTCTTTAGGAGATTGCAAATATATTTTTTGGCTCTTATAATTTTCCATTGTTCAAATCAGCGATATGAGATATAAAAAAAAAATTCACGCGTAATGTTCAAAAAAATTTTAACGAGGAAAGTTTCATATACTCTATTAATGTCTTTGTAAATTTCAAATTCACCAACTACTTTAGCGAATTATTTATACAAGTACCTTTTAGGGATTATTTACACTAGGGATTAAATTACATTTCTAACACAATTTCGTGTATCTACGTGTAATGCAGTTGATCAATTTGAGATTTGCAAGAGATACTAATGTGATTCGCTGAAGTAATGCATTTTCTTTTTTAACATTTATTTTGCATAAAAATAAGCAATAATCTATAACTCAAAACATTAGCGTAATAGTAATGTGAATTTGATTGGCACTTATCGTATTTAAAATACGATAAGTGCCAATTAAATTCACATGACATTTTAATCTATGTAAAGATAAGAAAATATTGTAGTATATTACATATTTTCACATAATTTTACATCATATAAAGATAATTATATTTTAATTACATCGTAAAGTTTGTACTAATGTTTGGTTTGAAAAATATGAAACAATTTTTGACCGTGATTCTACTTCATTTTTATACAATATTCCTTCTTTTGCGTGTATTTCTCTATCACATTCTTTTTCGCATAATATTTACCGTAAAATGATTTCAAAACAGTGAAGCAAACTGTATAATATAAAAACAATTATCAAAGTGCATCGGCATAAGCATGGAAGTAACGGACGTATGCCAGAGACTCTCAATCGGCGGATACTTCAATTTCACTTCTTTCATACGCATATAGAATGTTATGTTCAATATACAATGCACATACACAGACGTATTATGCGATTATTTTATTTTATATTTGAGAATATTCTATCTATATATAAAATTCAAATAATTGAAAATACTCAAGGATGGATAATTTATTTGTTGCATTCTTAATGCGTTTTTTTTCTCTTTCCCTCTACGTCAGATTTTAGTATAATTTTATATTTTTATGATATTTACACTTAAAATACTTATTCAAATATTTTTCATATACTTAAGTAAATATTTTTTTCTTGTTTCACTCATTTATAAAAATGAAATTATATAAATCACATTCTTGGAGATAAGAATTAGTTACAAATTTGTTTACAATTGCTTAGTGAGAGAGAATTTATAAAATTTTTAAAAATAATAAATAAAAATGCCACGTCATTCGTATCAGAAAATTATCTTTCATTATCTATTATCTATCTGACATTAATCAGATTCCTAAAAATTGCGAGGGAAACAAGTTTTTGAGTCATCCGAGCATCTCATTAAAGTGAAAACTGGAATATATACCTGTATCTATGCTAATATATTGAGTCTTTATCTAAGTATGATTTATCGGCTAATGAAGTTTAATTTGATGTAATAATCGCCGTGTTATTTCGCGACCAGTTTATCTTTGCCAACTCGAAAAAAATTCTAATTTTCATTGAGAGATACCACGGCCAGAATTACATATTACAAAATAGTTAACGGGAAATGTTCATTTTGAGTATGCGAGTAGAATAACAACACTCGGAAAAATCGATGGGATCGAGACGCCCGCGTATTCTCTTCGATGTTTTCAGTACGGACATTAGCCCTCTCTCCCTCTCCTTCCCCTCCTCTCTCTCTTTCTCTCTCTCCCGACTATAAATTTCTTCCTTCGAAACGCGGCGGTAAACGTTCGCATTGCCAGCGGCGCTACACGCTTCGTGTGCCAGCTGGCGAATGCTATTCGCTCGTGGCAGCGGCGTAGCACGATGCGGCTCGACTTTAGACCGAAAAGAAGAAATTTGAGCGACAAGTTCGAATCGACTTGACGGCAAATGACGAAGCCAACGAATGCGCCAATCGCGAAACTTATCAAACAGATCGGAGTGGCCAGGCTACAGCTCGATACGACTCGCTTCATTTCGAACCTAACTCATTGCTCGAGTTTCTTCGTCCGCATAGTCGTCCAGCGTCGCAGCCTCGAGAACGTTCGTCTCCTTAAAATGGCGGACGGCGGCGGCGTGCTGCTGACCTCCGCTGGTATCGAGCGCGACGCGTACGCACAGGTGAAAGACGATATCTCCTTATCTTCCTTTAAAATTGTCGCCACCGAGAGAGAGGAATGCTGACCTCGAATCCTCGACCGGTCACTCCCCGTCGTCGCTCGCGCGGCGCGACTTCGGCTCGCCTCATGAATGAAGCCGAGCCGTTTGTTTCTATTACGCGCACATATTTGCAAATGACTATCCAGCACGCGGCGTGTCGCTGTTTATATTGAAGATCGCTGGAAGGACGTTCGGTCGAAGACACGCGCGAGAGAGAGGTACGGCCTATTGACGCGGCCGAGGTATTGACTCTTCGCACTCGGATTTCGCGCTTGGCTAGGATTGCAGGCAATTACGTCAGAATTTAAATTAAGTTCCGGGTAGAGAATTATACGGAAGAGATATGCGTTGCGATACAGCGAGGACTTTATGACGAATAACGCGTTTTTCATGCCTAACGCATTCAATTGCGTACGAGCTTTCCGCAAGCCAGACTGATCGCTTTTTGTAAATTTCTTAATTTTAACACCGGAATATGTATGATTGATATGATTTCATTTTCTTTGTTTTCATGGAGCTGATCAATTTCGCTTTCGAGAGGTTCGTGTAAGTAACGTAGATGCCTTATGATCTCGAATGCGTGAATTTGTACGCATACGCGAATTCGAGACACGCGCTTTCCGTCTAAATATTCGCGCATCGTGAACTGTTGGTTATTCGAGAAACGGCATTGCCTCGAAGTTAGAAGTGATATTTCGTAGTTTGACACATTAATGTTTGACGAATAACAGTAATAATATTATTATAACAAATAACAATTAATAACAATGTTTCTCGAACAATTAACAGCCACGATGCGCAAATATTTAGATAGAAAGTATACAATGTACGTGCAAATTGTCGTGTATTACAATATATTTATACACAGTCTGCCCCAAAAATTTCCGAACTTTCTTCGTACGGACGGTATTAATGGCATTATCTATATAAATAAAGCTGCACTATCTTCGTTGAACTTTCGTTCGCAAATTCTGTAAGTTAAATTGAGATCTCTCTAACGATTGTTTCATCGCAAGTAAAACCGACAATACCTTTGTGACACTCGTCGAGAAATCACGACGGAGCAAATATCGTAAATTTCTCGCTTCCAAATCGATCCTAGTCCTTAATCATTCCTCCATTGTTCATCAGATTTGACATCATGTGATTATTTTTTGTTCCCGAAACTGAAAATGAAGCTGACGGGAACGCAGTCCGATACTATTTTGGACTTCCAGAAGGCTTCGACCGAGGCCATTTCGACCATCTCAAGGGAAGACTTTTAGCGAAGTTTTCTAAATCTATGCGATCGCTATAAACATTGTATTTCTTCGGAAGGGATGTATTTCGAATGATTATAAATAAAAATATATAATTATTATCTTACAGAGTAAGTTTTAATGAAAATTCGGAAACTTTTGGGACACACACGCACACACATCTCATATATACAGATTAAATAATTTTTTGTTCGCATAGTGAAATTTACAATTAATTTCTATGAAATGGCATACTTTAAAAATTTAAGAAACTTTTATATGTTCCAAAAATTTTAATGTTACTATACCGAAAGTTAAATCTGTTTCACTTACAAGTTTCTGCCTTTTGTTTCTTTGTTTCTTTCTTCAAAGCATGAGTATACATTTTTGTAAACATGGAAAATGTGCAAGAAAGTTTGTATGCGGATAGACTTAATGTAATGATCATCTACATGAAATTTTAACACCGGAATATGTATGATTGATATGATTTCATTTTCTTTGTTTTCATGGAGCTGATCAATTTCGCTTTCGAGAGGTTCGTGTAAACGTAATTTCTTAATTCTTCCCTACATAACTAATCATCTTTAGATGTAACGTGGTTTGCCAATATTGATTGACATCTCAATATCGAGCAATATCGTAATATCGGTAAGCAATACGCGACGTATACAAATAGGATGATAGTCTCAGATAAGGATATCCTCCCTTAGGCGCTGTTTCATAAGCATTACTCGCGCGTCTAGCAGGACCTTATCTCGGATCTCTTTACAGATATCTGCGATATCTACGCAAAAAAAACTAGAGCAATGCATTCGTTGACTTCAATACTTAACGCTCGCGCGAGAACGCTGCATTTACAATTCGTACGTGCGCATCCACGCAGTTGCGAGTACACGGAGGCCCGCTTAGATTATATTTACAATTTGCATACGTGAGGGCATATATTGACAGAGCTGGAGGATGTACGTGTGAACGCGAGAGAGTGCGCGCGCGCGCACGCGTATACGTATGTACGTGCGCGCGGGTTGCCGGCGTATTTTGGTATATTGATCGCGCGTGGTCGGCCATCCCCCTTTCCCTCCACGCTCCCCTCTCCGCCGCGCGCTCTTCGCCCCATCTCGCCCCGCCTCGTATCCCACCGCGTCCCTGCACCCCGACTCCACCCTCGGGGCACCCCGTCGCACGGAGTCCCTCGTGTTTCCCCCTCGAGACGTCACCTATCCCGAAAAACTTGGATTCTACGCGGCAACCGCCGGTCACACGTATTCTCACGTGTGCCGACTGGTCGCAACGATATATGCGACATGTCACGAGCATGTATTTTTCTTCCGCGAGTCACGCCGCCGCTCCCCTTCGCTACCTCGATTGGACTTCCTCGGCGAGAACCGACGCTTGAATTTCTTACTCGACTTGATTTCACGACGCGGCAATTATCTTGACGTATGTTAGCTCGGGACATGAAAATTTCGTGTATCGATGCTCCTGAAAACTGCTTCTTATGCGGTGTTACAAGTGTTATCCACGAAAAAGAATGTTTCTGTCATTACGGTTGGTATATGTAAATGATTATTTGACATTTTTTTACCTCCTCGTTCTGACGGCGCTCTTTGCATTTGCGATTCAAAATCACTGAAATAACGTTGATTGGATTAGATGAAACTTTCCGAGGAAAGGACGCGTGTATTCGGATAATGCTAAACTTTTCTAAGTATATGAAACTTTAATCAAGTGTGCCGCCAAGATTCTTTAACCTTGCGAGCTATGTCGACGTAACATAAACGCTACTCAGGGTCGAAGAACGGCCGGGTAATCAGAACTTTGCTCCCCCGATGCATTGCGTCGATGGGGTGAGGTTAATTGCATAGCAAACGCCGTCTCGGAAAGGGGTTGAATGCGGAAAGAGGAAAATCTTTTTTTGTACGTTGCACTACCGTTAGGTTCTATCATTGGCACAATCGCGCATTCCTTTCGTGTAACAATATATTTTCACGCTGATTCTGTTCGCTTCACATAATTAAAATGCAAAATTGTAATAAAAAATAAAGATAATAAAAATATTGCATTTACTGCGTTTATAATCAAATAAATAAAAATCTTTTTTTTTTTCAATGATACACTCAATTAATTATTTGGTTTGTGTAGTATCTGATATTTAATAACATGTAATATGCAATGATTGCCAGTATTTATTAGTATTTACACAACGAGATGGCACATGTTAATTGTTCTGTAACGATGACTGTGATTAAAGAGATGTACTGATTTGTTTGGTTACATGTGTGCTGACGAATTTAATATAAATATGCTATTTTCACACATATTTACATACGGAATAATAAATGGATAAAAATATAAATGCTCTCTTGATAGTACGATAGTATTTTATATTTTATATCTTTTTATTTTGCTATTGCACACAATCTTTACACGTGTAATTTTGTTCAACTATTTAATCATAATTTATTTATTTTATATATGAGGAGCAAAAAGATGAGCGAGAGATATATCAATTTTTTCACAAAATAAATTTTCACAAGAAAATCTTACAAATGTTATCAATTTATTTATGTGTCTTTTGTATTTTGAAATACGAAAGAGGATGCTACATTGTAAAACACAAAGTTAGAATCATCCTTAATCGAAAAAGACAAATCGGTGACCGCGAGAATTTCGTTTTTATATTTCTCAAGCGAGGAAAACGACAGGATGCGATCTTCGTATACGAGTAAAAGAAAATCTCGCAAATAGTAATTTCATCGTTCCCTTTTCCGGGAGAACATGTTTTCCATCTGCCTGCGTCAGCTCGGATTCGAGCGGCGAGCTGTGTCCGAGCACCTGCGCACACGGAGACGATACCGCCAAATTTCTTAATCCATCGACCCTGTTACGGTATCTAGCGAACGACCGGCATTGCGTTTCAGGCCGCAACACAACGCTCGTTGCCTGTTTCGTGTCCCGCTGCGCGCGGTGCGACACGACGCGGCGTGTTTCTCGCAAGGCGACGTTGCCGCGTCTACTTTTACGCGTACGTGACAGCGGCGTGGCAACGTCGCATCTCGTCTTGCCCTCTCTCGCATAGCGAACAACTTCAGTTTGGAGCTGCAAGGGAAGATGGTGAACTGTACATAAGCCACGTGAAAGGCTTGAAAAATTTGGATTGCGCGATTTTATTGACTTCAATTCGAACTGGGTTTGTATATGTTTGAAAAACGGTAAAAGGTATAATTCAATTAAGAGAAATTAATCTCTTGGACAAATTCGAAAAGCTGAAATGCTAGAATGAGCAATAGTCGAATAACTTAAACAAAACTAATTTTGAAGTATATAAAAAATGAATTTAAAAAAATAAGAGACATAAAAAGGCAAACGAATGAAGTGATATTAACAGAGATATTATATTATGTCCTAGAAAAAGATAAATATTTTGTTATTTAAACAAAAAACGAAAATTTCCAATTTAAATATGAAACCTTTTATTTTTAAATTGTTATGGTATAATATTGCTCCATTAATATATTGAATAATCGTTTTGACAGATAGAATTAAATTAATTATATAATGATAATTGCCTTTATCACGATATAATGAAAATTAAATTTTAATAATGCCAGTTTTTTTAATTAAAAAAATTTTTTTTTAACACAGTTCATATTTTTTTAGACGTGTTATTTTAGATATTATTTTACATCATTACAAGTGAGTGTTTGATAAATATTACAATGAAGATTCGATGTGATATAATTTCATCGAGATAATACAAAGTTTTCCAAAACATATAATATTTAACGACATTAATAAACTCTTGTAAAAAGTTTCTTCACAGAACTCTTTTATTACAATATAAAAATATAAATAATTTTAATGTAACAAAGCGTAATGGATATTTATACAATTTCACAATTTTAGATGAATTAGATAAAATTATTAATTTTTATTTATGTAAAAAGTAAGGTCTTTTATTTGTTGCATAAAAATTCTCCATTGAGCATTTTTCTTCCAAGTTTTTTTAAACTAAAAGATCGTAAAATTTTTGATTTTTATATTGAAAGTGTGTGATCAGCCTACTGTATAATTTCTTCGTTAAAATTATGTTATGTGGAGGATGCGGATTTGTTGGGTGAACATTTCGTAAGGTCCGCTTTAAATGAGAGCTCAGTTCAATAGGTAACTCAAACCACAAGAAATGAAAAGATGGCCTGTTTTTATAAGAGAAATTTCTTGTATAGAATTCTTACAAAAGAAATAAATATTTTTGCTAAATTCTTTTATAAAAAAAAAGTACATATTAACAAGATAATTGAAAGTTTGTTTCCGTATCATATGCCATGAAATATCATTCAACAAAATATTCACAATTCAAATAAGTTATATCATCTACTTATATTTTATATTAATTGTATAATAAAATATATTTCTCCGAAAGAATTACCTTCTTTTCAGTAATTTCTGTAAATAGATTGCGTTTAATCTTTTCATGTTAGATTCGGTTCTCTGTTTTGTGTCCAGTGTTTCGTGCAAAGTTAATTTCGCGGATTACAAGCTTATTCCGCGCCAAACACTCAGATCCTGTTCGATAGCCTAGATATTTTGGAACGCTCTTAACGAAGGAGAATCACGTTTTCATATTCGGTCGTCGAGCTAAAAACAGTTCGCCCTAGCCATTTCGAGTAACGTAATACGTACATCGATCCGGTGCGCGATATTAAACGAGAAATAGTTTACAGCATGCCGGTTACACGCGGCCGCTTTGCCCGTCGCGTACGGAGAGATGTGCTCTCGATGTGCGCGAATGCGAATACGCGTGCGTGCATGTGTAACGATGAAAAATCGTTTCACTCTGTACTTGTGCTCCTGTACCGCGAATACCTTGGTGGCCCGTGAGTTACACAACGAAAGTGCAAGTAGAAACCGTGTAAAGTTAATCGATCGTACAGCTGTCGATTTTGGGACGTGGTATGCAATACGGAATTGAGAGGCGAAGTATGTATGTGCTGCGCGCTACGCATCATCGTTACCAGATTAACCGATGCTTGCTATTTTGCTATACGTTATTTTTTTTTATAAGCTTTATTGCACGAACATTCGAGAATACTTGTGCATCTATAAAAAACATACATATAGAGAATTTTAATTCAGCTTATATCTGACTCCTTTTCTCTTATCGAGCCCTTATCGTTAATCTTTTTATTTTGTTTTGTTTCCGACACGTAAAAAATTGCGAAAATTTGATTTTTATTGTAAACTATCTGCCACAAGTCTTATGTGCCAAAAATAAAGAGAACGCTTTATTTATGTATCCTTTACGCAATCTTTATTTTTCTATTTCTCCGAACGCAGGTATTTGGTTTTGTGTATGAAGTCATTTTATCGTTTACCTACACGTCACAAAATCAGCAGTTATTGTTAAAGGAATTTACAAAGTAAACTCGTTATCATGACGCTACCATGACATGTCATTTATGTATTCACACGCCTGTAGTACCACGCAACATTTAGATTACGCTTGCACGGATTAATATCCATATAAAATATCACATTTGCTGTCAATGTCACGCCGATTAGATTACATCAGCTACTTTTGCTGGTATATCTGCCGACGCGGCACGGATGGGATTTTTACGAACACCCTGTATAACCGGCAAGGGAGCCCACAAAGAGCCAACTTTCACCAGTCGAGACCAAAGACATCGAATTCAGGAGGGAAGTGGAGGGCGTACGAGAGACGTCCCGAAAACATCAACCTTTCGAAGCCTCACCTCTGTTCTTTTTGCGAAACACGTAAATTTCGTCGCCGATTTCGTCATCACGTTCAACCAAGATATCACTGTAGATAGGCACATTGAACGTTGTATATAGAATTGAATAGTCATTCGCGCTAATCTCGCAAGAAATAACATGTGTAGATTAAATAACGATTTGAACAATCATTAGATCTTTATTATAAAACTGTGATACGTATTCAAAGAAATTCAAGATGCCAGTTCAAAGTGATTTATTTTAATGCATAAAATTTTGCATATTGCGTTCGCAATCCCTTGTGCCTTGAATCTTTCTTTTTTCGTTGCCTGTTAAAGTCACAAGTTTTTCTCGAACCTTGAAAGCGTCTGTGACATTCCGCATAAGGAGATAAATCCGTCTAGTAAGGTCAGGTCCAACGAACTCTGTGACTTTCAATTAAATTTTAAGGACGTTGAAGGCAACGTCGGAACGATGAACAAAGTGAGCGGTTCTGTAAATCCCATGAGAACTTGATATTTACGCTCGGACACGTGTGTCATCTTCCAACACACGTGGGGTTTTTTTTTTTTTACTTTTGACTTTATGTTTGCGCTACTGAATATTTATTTTTCGTAGAGATCTCTCTTTAAAATTAATGGAATAAGCATATGAGTCAACATTAGAGATTTTCTTCCCGCGATGTGTTGATAAATTAGTATGTTTTCGTTTCGTGTCATTAACGCGATAATGTAAACGGTAATATAATCTCTAGAAACTTTATATGAGTATATTTAACGGTTAGAAGTTCTGTAAAATACTGTCTAGCGTTTTTTTTTTTTTACACAATTTTTTATTAGTTTAAGGGATTACTTTACTCTTTAGAAGAAAGTTTAAATAGTTCTCGAATTATAAGCGAATACATAAATCAAATACTTCAAATGTATGACGAAATCTTATTCTTTGCTTTGATTTCAACTTTAATTTTTTTTAAGAATTCTGATTTGAATATGACAAAAATACTTGAAATTTATATAATCATCGACTATGTGGAAAATATTTTATTCTTCGATGATATTACCGGTAATATTGTCGATTAAGCTCTATATGAGTATGCACGTTTTTGCAGATTTCAATCTCAACCTTCAGTTTAAAAAACAATCAGATATACACCTATCACAGATATCACATATATACCTTAACTTAATTGGATTACATTACATCTAGGCTCCCTGTTGCTTTAAAAATGTTTCAGCTTTTTTTCGTATCAACATAACACGTAATACGGATTATCTTTGATAATTACCACGTATAGATTGCGTTTATAAAGGAACGACGAAGGTGCACGCTTTTTATCAATACTATTTACTATGGTGCATCATTATTTTTTCTATACGATTATAAACACTCAGGATATCTGATAAGATTTATATCAGTAAATTTTTATTGTATGATGCATATGTATCATATTATCGTGAAAACAATTCTTGCATATATTATTATATACTTAATTTTTTTTGTTGGAATATATTAAATTATATTCGATGCGTAATTATCATATTTTATATATTTTAATAGATTTTGAAATTTAATTTATTTTGAGAATTACTAATTATAAAGATTCGTTTCTGATTAAATTGATTTATGTTGAAAATCTCGTGAAAAACAAACTCTTTGTTTATTCGATTGTTAACAGATACATAACATCTTCCGTTTTGTATACAGATATATAATATCTATATTATTATTTTTCATATTTATAAGTAGCGGGCAATACAGATATTTGTGTATCCAAATAGTGCGATAATAATTTAAACCGACAAATAACGCGAAGAACAAAGAACAAAGCCGTTGGTCTTCTCATATTCGAATGAAGTTTTTCAAGCGGGGAATAAGTAGAGCAGGGTTTCGTTTGAAATTTCTCGAAAGGGCCGGTAATTTGAGATCCCCGGAACCATCGAGAGACATCCGGCGGACCTGTTTAGCACCCAGGGACAAAGAGAACTGCTATAATAGCCCTAAATAAAAATAGATTCTTCTTAGCCATAAAAATATACACCACTGAAATTTCTAGCTTTTACATACTGCGATTAAAATAAAATTTTTAAACCTAATTAACGTAGATATAAATAATTTTTAATTAAAGATCTGCGATAAATTTGATGTTTTTTTATATTTCTATTATTTGCCCAATATTTTTTATGACAAAAAATTTTTACTAAATGCGCTATTGTAGCTATCTCTTAAACGTATACTTTGTCACTGATGACATTACATTAATAATTTGTTTAAAAATCTATAAATTTAATTATAGCTTTAAATCTATAGATTTATATATCGTAGATATGCATTCATTTATAGATTTTTATGATAAATGTATATCTGTGATGTATTCATTTCATTCAAAGAGATGTATTACTAAAAGATATTATACTAAAAGTCTTTGGACTCTCTGAAATATACAACAATGGCAGTTTCTATCTGATAGGTGCATTATTATTCGGCCCTCAGTATTTATACACAAACACGGGAATTGCTATTATATACGTACGATAATTCACGTAACGTAACATCTGGACGAAGTGCGTCATCTGCACGTACTATAGCTCTGATGAACTACATTGATAATAAACGATATATTTTTAATCATATATTTTTCTTTTGCATAATATTCGCATTTCTTTTTATATATAATATATTCAGAAAATCAAGTTAATCGGTATTTTGTCATCTAGAACGAACGTAACAAAATCATTTCTTTTTAATCATGCAGATTGAGTTAATGAACTGCTGCTATTAACACCTAACAACATCTAATCAAGATAGATAATGGCTACATTAAATCAAGTTCTTTTAATTAGATACAACTCTGATGTAACTTAATGAGAACATTATCTATTTAATACTATCATAATAATAATAATAATATCGGAAGATTGAAGATAATTTTTGTACATTTATTTTACATGAATAAATTACAAATATATCTTTATCATCTGATTATCTGGTGTCAGTCTCGAATCGAAAAATTATCGGAGTTTTAATACGCGTAGTAGATCCCACCAGACAAGTTAGGGATTAATCGAGATATATGTATCGTAAGTTTGTTGAAATTCAGTTTTGTGTGGCGGATTTCCTTCGAGAACGGCTGTAAGCTTAGCGAGACTCGCTGGAGCAGGCAGGCAGGCAGAGGCAGGCAAGCAAACAGGCCGACACGGTACACCGGCCTGACCTGGCAACACCGCTGCGCCTCGCGTGCAGACCTGGCAACACCGCTCGGCTATTATGTAACACCCGGCAACATCGCCGGGATACATCGGGGGGTGCCGGACGGGAATATCGGCGGGGAAGCTAGAGAAGAGACGCGGGGTGAGCTAGAAGGAGGGAAAGAAGGGGGCACAGGGAACGGGGAGGGGAATTATATACGATAGGGGCACACGTATATACCCTCGGCTCTCTTTGTATATACGTATACAGCGTATAGGTGTATGTATGTACACGCTACGGGTTCCCCACCCTTCACGCCGTTGCTGCGTCACGTTGCAACCCCTTGTCCATAGCGTTGGTAGGAGCCCCGCACGCGAAATTCGGCAACAGAATTTATTTCGAAGGGAACATTGCGCGGAGAAGAAATAAAAATTTCCCGGTGAGGTACGAGTATTAATATTAATTAGATTAATAGCATATATATTTTGTAAACAGAATTACAATAATATTATAATGGGATACGCACGAAGACGAGATCTGATCGAATTCATAAACAACTCATAAATTTAAAGACACGTTTATCTTTACATTTAAAAAAATTCCAGATGATAATGATAAACAGAGTTGTATTTCATTATATCTATTTATGTGAGATAAACATGCTGATGAAAATATATTTAACATGTATTAAACATTGAAATTGAACGAAACTTTGATCGAATTAAGTTGAGATTCAAATGTCAATGCGAATTTTGTTGAAAAGCTGAAAAATTTTTAGATTGAAATTTATAAAAATGCATGTTTTAATTTCGCAATTCTTAATAGATATATTAATGATATAATCGAGAATTTGACATTGCATACTTTAGCATTGGACATCAATTCGATTAGGTTTAATCGAAATAAAGAAAGTGATACTGCGCAGGTGAATCTATATAAGTTCTACGAGTTTAGAAGTATCTTATTTTTACATACTGATTGCGCGAGGAATTTCTAATTAAGAGAAAAAAATTTTAATTTTCGCACTTGCTATATTTGTATTTTGTTATACAATGATAAACTGTCACAAACAATCAAAGAATTTCTGGTTGAAAATTGCATTACATTTTAACAATAACTAATTTTGAAATAAATTATTCCAAATTTTGAGCGTCAAAGTCTGTATTATAAATTGAATGTATTACAATAATTTTCTTTAATGACGATGAACTAAGTATAGAGAGTGAACTAAACCCCTCGCTCTCCACTATTTTTGATCAACATTTTTTTCTACTCATGGATCGTTTGCGTCTAAAAAAAATTTTTTTAAGTATCTTAATATAGTTAGAAAAAATTGCAAAAATTCTTCAAGGTAGTTTAGACATCCTGGTTACGATGTAACCGTAAAGGTAAACAATTTTTACAGTATATTTATTTATAAAAATTTGGAAGAAAACATGAAAATTGCATGGGACACGTGACAATGGAGAGAACGCGAACGACTCCCCAAGTGTAAGAAGCGAGATAAATTTTGAATCAAAAATTTATTAAGTACCTCTCAAATCTATATATATATATATATATATATATATATATATATATAATACCAATAAATTAGGAAGATATAAAATAATTCATTATGAAACTTAGCAATGTCAAATGTTGTTTCTCACAATCTAGAGAAGTATTAAATAAGAAGCACACAGATTTTGCAAAACATGTCGATACATTAACTATAATATCATTCATTTTAATTATTAATTATCAGTAAATATATGGGGAGACAAATAAATCTCTTAAAATAGAATTTTATCTTTCTATACTTTTGCATAGATGATAGGCCTCGTAAGTTAGAAATTCACGTTATTTTACTGTCAATATTGAAAAAGTACATTGAATATGAATGCCTTTACAGGATCCACATATGTTTGGAGACTGAACATCTCTTATTCCATCTATCCAATCGACCGACTTCCTACATTCATTGGTCGCAGGATATTGTTTTGACACGGTAACGCAACGCAATAGAAAATAACGGTCCGATCCTTCTCGGGTTCTTACAAAGTGAACGCTTGGCGTAAGAGGTCATGAATATTGCATCTGACCGAGTGCCGTGTCTCTTTCGCGGTATACCCGCTCGCTATCCCGCTCGTGTTTCTGCTCGGAGTCGCAGTTTCGTTGAGGAATCGAAAATTCATTCAGAAGTTTCGCAATTACAAGTCCGCTCGCATGTTTAGAGAAAGCGAAATAACACACCGCCCACCATCGTTGCGTGTATCGGGCGTATGAGACGGCAAGCAGGGAGTGACGGAGAAGGAGCAGGCCACCGTCTTTATAGATATCAACTGCAAATAACCGTGCTAAAAATAAGACCGTATAAGAATGATCCGGCGACATGTAAAACTGTCGTCGCGATAAAAGGCCGCTGCCTCGATGCCAAGATACGTCGATCCCGGATCCCATGCCTTTCCGATTTCAATTCTCTTTCGATCAAGAGCGTGCAAGCCTCGGCAACAAAAGCGAATGTGCGATCTCGCGTTTCTTTTTCCCGTTGACGTTACGTCGATCTCTCGTGTGTTTCAAGATCAATAAATCGAAATGCTCGTTTTATAGAAAGTGAGACACATCAACATTTAAGACATTCGTATTTTTTTTTTTTTTTTATCTTTCGATGCTTTGTCCGTTTTTTAGAAAGCGCTAAGGCGAGGTGTATTATCGTAATTTGCAACAAACACA
The DNA here is from genome assembly GCA_037157785.1 of Cephalotes varians. Lineage (NCBI taxonomy): Eukaryota > Metazoa > Arthropoda > Insecta > Hymenoptera > Formicidae > Cephalotes > Cephalotes varians. Next base: position 629,064 of record JANQDE010000002.1, on the reverse strand, counting down.
CGGTATAAGCTACTGTTCTACCGATTTAAAATAAAACACACGCGAGAGTCGGGAGTCGCTCCGCAAGTTATTTTCGTACTTAATTGCCGGGAGCACACTTTTTATTTCGTTCGAGCGCACTCGATACGACGCTAGTCTCCCGCCTTTCGCGTATCGAGCTATAAAAATCGTCTATTATTTTTTACTTTTACATCCCGTAAGGATATTTCTCTAGCACGAATTAAGGTAACTTATTTTAGAAATGTTTTTATTTAAAAAATGTTAAAACTTACTTATCACGCGATGTTTTTGAAAAAAAGAAAAAAACTTTGGAATAATGATATACAATTCATAATGCATATATTCTGAAGTAATTATTATAATCATTCTCGATAAAATGCCTTTAGCAAGTTACGCTCAGGTTTTTCCTTCGATCAAAATTCTGCTTCGTGATTGACAGCTCGTTAAGCCGAGAGCTACCCGAAAATAACGTATCATGTCATGTCGATCGTCGCTCCGATTCGCAAGCTTCGACGCGGCTGTATCTTCGGAACTTCCATAAAAACGCTCGTTTTAAACGCTTGTCGAGAAGCGGGTCGCGAACTCCGAGAATAGATGTAAAATAGAAATGTCGAGAGAGAGAGAAAGAGAGACGAAGAGAGAAATCGCGCCTTCTTCGGACGTTTTTAGGCCGGTCTCCTGCGTTTGTTGTTTTGTAGTTCAACGACTCCTTCGCCTGCGCCTCTGCCACCTCCGCTGCTACCTCCTTTACTTCCTCCTCCTCCTCCTCCTCCTGCTCCTCGCGGAGACCTCCATGCACGCAGAGAAAACCGACCGACCGACAGAACGAGGCGTACACGTATTGCCGTGTGCCTTCTACAAAATACTGGTCAGATACGGAAGGAGTAGTACGGCACGATACATCACGAATAAATATTCATAAGGGCCATGAGCGTAGGACCGCAGGGATTCTCGCATGACTACGGATAATGAGCGGAAAGAGGAAGGAGAGGACTGTTATCTACCGTTGAAATTATAGACGTATAAAATTTGCTATGTTCCAAAATTTGCATCGATCACCTTTGTATATATCCGAACGTTTCAAGTCAAGAATTGAAACTAGTTTTAATTTGAGACCGCATCGGTGTTTTATTCAATACGCTAAGACTTTTTTGCGGAAAAGAAAAATATATATTGCAACCTGACTTCAAAAGTGACACTACAACTCAAAAAGGTAAGTTTTTCAGAAAAGGGAAAAATCTATTTTTTAACTTGATAAAAAATAATTGACTAATCAAATATTGAATATACTCTTAGAAACATGATCAAATGTTATTTTTGTTTTACAATCCTTTTAAAAATCATCCTTTTTGTGACGCTTTTGAAGTAAATGTTACCAATAATTTTTATTTATCTTGATCAGCTAAAGTGATTAAATTCAAAATAAAACAATTTCTTCTTCAAACTTCGATCAATAAAACTGTCTTAATTCTAAATGTTCTCTGTGGAAAACTCTTCTTTTTATATACAAAAACGACTCAAAATGTGTCATTCTTGTAAACAGTATTATGATCTTTTTGGAAAACTTTAAGAACACAAGTGCTATTTTGCAAACTATGAAATTAGATTACTTTTGATGATCGATAGGGTAATGTTTTACTCATTGTTTAACTCATTCAAAAAAATAACTCAAAAATCATATTTTTGAGTTGTGTCTGGGTGCGATATGAGAAATGATATCGTCTTAGAGATAACTTTTTGCATTTCCGACTTGAGTTGTTGTAACTTTTAGTCGACGGGACATAACGATAATCGTTCCTCTAGAGGGAAAGGCGGCACTTGTACCCTTATAATTGAGGAAATTAGAGTCACCCTACGCCACTGAAAAGGGCTGCTCTCTCTCTCTCTCCGCGTTCTCCTTTCATACTAAGCTCTGGTACAATCTTCCGCGTCTCCTTTCCTTCTCTATCACGTTGCTCACCGTCTCGTAAAGATTAAATGTGTCTGCCACATCGCAAAAGAGAGGGAAGGAAACGCGACGCTGGTAATAACCTCTTGCACCTGCAATGTATCTCTTGTTTGCGTGCATTCCTGATATGTACGTGCGCGCGTGACATCCGCATACAAGGCGCTTGATCTTATAAAACCGTTGCCTTGTAGAAAGGAGAAAATTAAGAAACATGGTCTAATCTAAACCCAACTTGATAAAAAAATGTTTAATTTAGATTCTGTTTTCATGATTTGTCAGAATACAGCTTTGAGAAGAAGATCCCGTTGACACTTGGTTTGAAATTTATTTGTCAATCACTAATCGAACTATTTAATCGGTAGTATTATCAAGAGAAAACATCGGAAGGATCCTCGAGCCATGGCGACAATTCTGCGACACCCTGTATATAAACACGGCGTTTCTCTCCATCCGCCTTCCTACGTCGCGTATACGTTACTCCTACATATATATATTGCTCCGCTGTACACTCACCTTTCGGACGTGTATATCGGCGCAGAAGCTTTCCTGGCTCGACTAAACGAGCGTCGTTCCTACTACCGGCTGGCCGTGACACACTTATGCCGTCGGCAAGAGAGCAGAGTACCAACCATCACGAAAATCTCGCGAATTTTCAATCGCGCCGCGGTCTTTCGCCAAGAAAACGAGACCTGTCTCTCGCAAAGGCACGAGTCCTTTGCTTGCCTTTACTTCACAGATATGAAAACTGTCACGATCTCGACGAATTTGCGACAGGTTGTTAAAGAATGGATTCCACAGATTCAAGAATATATTCTTTATAATCGAGTACTTTGAAGTTAATTTTTTTTTATAAAAAATATTGAGACGTTAATAGTTTTCGATTCGTAAGTTTTGATCAAAACTCAATTGAACGATTGAACGACATGTTTTTGTTACGGTTGTCGAGGCTACAAAATTAAGGTTTAATTCTATTTTTATTTAATTTCGAATTTAATGGAAAAATGTTGAAAGTTAAAAATTTGGAAATTAAAAAATAAAATTTTAAAAATGGTATTTAATAAAATTTTCGCTAATCAAATTTCAACTTCAAATTGATCATCGAATAATAGCTGAATATCTAAAAATACGTTTGTAAGGATTGTTGTTGTGTTATATTAATTATCGTCAGTTACCGCGCTATTTTTAAATTCATGTAATTTTTATTCATAATTAAATATGTAATCTTGAAATCTTGATGACTAGCATTAACGTTTCATGATCGACGTAAGCAATCCAGAGTTACGGATAATCATATGGTTAGCAATGTTTTATTCTAATTATTTGTGTCCCAGAAATGGTGCGACTGATATTTACGTGATAGGTTATTATTTGCATGGCAAACATACGATTATCATACTGGAATTTCCAATGTAAATGATGCATTAATAAAAAAGACAAAAATTCAATTATAATGATAATGTGGATAATGTATATGCATAATTGAAAACTAACTAACTGATTTTTTGCGATCAAATAGGTCGAATCTGATTTAGAAAATAAAGAAATTAAGTTAAACGATATTTCCTTTTTTGTGAGGAAAGAACACAAAATTGGTTGTATTATTTTATAATAAACGCTATATTTCGACCAAGGATGTACAAATCTTCGTATATTGTGAATTGATTTAAAGAGTTTAATTATTATTCGAGTTTAATTATTAATTACTTATGCAAACTGTGTTGTAATTTGATACTTTAACTTGAAACTATTTAAACAGTTCGACCATGCATTTAATTAAAATCTGCCTCTGGATATAAAGTTATCATTTATCTTCGAAAATTAACAATTAGCATTGACATTTATGTATATTATGTTAAAGAACTTTTTACAAAATATTCCAAATATCTTTCAATAACACCGTTCGTGATTAAAAAGCATGATGTAATTTCCACAAATGTTGCAACATGGCCAATATTTAAATGCAGAAAACGTTAAATGAAAGATATGTTATTTAATTTTCTCCATAAAAGAATATTTATTAATATTAATAGGAATTAATTTTTTTTATCAAGATTATACTTTAAAATAATTCATGCGTTAAAAATAGGTCTATCGTTCAGTTGTAGTGTCAATAAGTAATTTATTTGTCGCTCGTCATCATGCATCTCGTACGTGTCGCGACCCGTTTAAGACACGACGATTTAATGGCCTACCAATTTGTTTGCAAAATGTTGCGTCCGCGCTATCGACATCGACTCGACTAAAAGTACAAAAGTAGGCGTGTGTCGAAATATTCGATGATGCGAGGCGTTCGGTCCGGCAACATTGATGACATGTGTAAAATCGCCGACCGAATGTGAAATATCGACCGCCTATTATAAACGAATCAGCGAGGTTAATGCGCGAGTATTCTGTGACGTGCGTGCTTAGAAACTCGCTGTGTAACGCGTATTGCGCGATGAAATAGCTAGCGCTTAAAGTCGAAGGTCCTGACCGTTGGGCCTTAATGAAAAGGCAGCGCGTAGTCACGAAGTGTCGTGTAAGGATCATCTGTTTTCAGCGCAACGTAACGTCAGTCGGTTGTTGCGTTGTGAAATAATGATGGGAATTATTTCTCGATTATTGTAGAGATATCCCAGTCGCTTATTCTTATAAGTCTTTACAAGGATGTTAAACGTACGCATTAATAGAAGCACGCATGTGCAGATCAACGCGGTTTTACAAAAATTAATCATTTTTATCGACTCGCATAACGCGATTGAGTCACGTATGCGGTAAGCGACGATTAATTATGTCGCGTCACAAATCGTCAACTTTTCAAGGATCATGTTTTGTACGATTCCATTTTTGTGCGTCACTGTCGAATTTACGTTTCGAGTTTGCTTAAAAATACTTCCGAGTCCACGTCATTCGAACATCTCGAGAACGCAACGCAACGTGAGCGATAATATGCCTATATGATAATGTATGAGTATAAATATATGAAATCACGATTTATAGGAAATTAGCGATGCGCGATATATAACATCTTTTGACAGCAAATGCGTATAATGAAGTAGATTCCTAAATTTTTCTCAAAATTTGAATCCTCTCTCTTGATACAAGTTCATTTATATTAATATCTATTCGTGTTTTAGAGTTAGTATCCTATATTTAGTATTAATATGTAAATTTTGTACTAATTGATTAATTTTTCAGATCAACAAATTCAAATAACCCTTTGAAGAGAGTATTTTTAAAATAAATGGATTATCCTCTTTAAATGTTTTTGAAGATTTATTCGTTAGAATTACACGACTCGCATATATGCAAAATAAAATTACGCCAATTTGAATGTAAAATTACTATTCGTTATCGTTATAGAGCTATTTAAAATAATACAATAATTAATGCATTTATGATATTACTTATATTGCCTGTATATATGTATCAAGCGAGTTTACATAATTGCCCAAAGTTCCAAAAAATAATGTGACGATATATGTAATAAACGATTATCGGTTATTCTCGAAATAAAGAGTTTGATAATCTTTCAACTAAAAGTTCTCTCTCTCTCTCTCTAAGAATCTACCTGAAAGCCAAAAAAATGCAAGAGGAAGGATTAAAGCGAAACAGTTGATTAAGCGATAACTAACCGTTTCAGGCAATTTATCCTATCCGGCGACAAAATTGGAGGCTTCACAAAAGATGGTTTATCTCGTCAACTCAGGCGCGCATCGCAAATACTTTGGACGTTCCCCTGCTGTGTCCTCCCTCGATGTGCGATATCAAAATGGTGAAAAGCAGACGACCCGTAGAAGACGCACCGGGAGGTCCTTAGTCCTAATTTGCCCATTTTGCTTTCCTAATTGACTGTCTTAACCGCGATGTACGCAGATGACTTCCCGCACGTTCTTACAAAAGGATATTAAATTGTCGAGGGGATGTTGAGTTGACCGAACATTCGACAAACGAGTACGCAAATAAAAAGATTTTTGCACGCAAGCACTGAAAGATTAATTAATCATTAACTATTCGAATGAGTAAAATATCGCATAATCAGCTAGATGCGGTCATTGACACTTCACGGTTAATTTCTTATAGATTTTTTTATTAGTAAGTATATATCGGTAATTAATAAAATGAGTTACATATTTTGTGAATGTTACTAATAAACTTTGTTACAAAGTAAAATAAAAAAATATTTATAACGAAGCATGGTAGTATAAATAACTAAAATATCTTCTGATGTCTAACAAAATATCTTAAAATAAAGTAGTCACCATAACTTTGCATCTGGCTTAAAGAAAGCTAAAATTCACTCTTCTAGATCGGGAAGAATAACTTCTCTTGACTACCAATCTTTGCTCAAACTATTCGATTCCTATGGTGATTAATGAAAAAATATTACAGTTGTCTCAAAAAATAGCTAATGTTATAATATATCTAGTGCTGCATTTATTTTCGTAAAACTTTATTTTTAGAATTGTTAAACAAAAGACTTTCGGGGGAAGAAAAAAAGGCTTGCACAAATAATTCGAAACAAGTGCAATTTGAAAGCTGCAGTGCAACTCATTGTCATCGATATCGGAATAACAATTTTCCATCATTCAGTGATCTTATGCATGCCTGCGTATACGCATTTCGCGCCATTACACTAATATTCGACCGGCGGCGTGGCAGCCGCCCCGACTATTCACGGTCTAATGGAGAACCCTCGATTACATAGATAACAACGATAACTCGCATTAACGTGTAGCGTTAACATTACGTTCATAAAGCATCAGGCGTTTACGCGGGCTCGCCGTCGCTTCGTCGTCGGGAAACGGTACGCTCCTGACAGCCGCTAAATGTTGTACGCAGATTCGATGGCGCTTTTAACGCAAGGTCAACAGCATCTACGCTGCTGCGCATTATCGCGTGCACGCATTCACGCACGTTCACTCACACATGCGCGCGATCGTCGACCGATCGAGCAAGAGATATGGAGAGTGGCAGAGGCGTGCGTATTGCGCGTGTATGCATGCGTGCATCCCGCTATAATGTTCTATGCGTGCGAGCGAGCCGTATCGACAGACGGATGGACGAGCGAGTGTACGCTTCGAAAAGTCCGTCGTCATCGTGATACCGCCGTATAGATTATATGCGCGCCTTTTATTCGCCTTTTATTTTTCGCGGTGCAAAGTTCAATCATCGCCGTCGCCACGTGTTGCGGTATTCCTCGTCGCGCCGCGTGTCTCAGTCGTTGTGTGCTGTTGGCTGTACGGCTCGTTGATCCTGGCTATAACATTTATACACCTGACTTTTTGTAATCTAACTTGGGAATCTCTCTGAATCCGCGCGGACTGACGTAAGAATATAACGGTGAACGCGCTATGGTGGTTAGCTGCGACTCGCGTTATGTGCAATTCGTGACTCGTGACCTTCGTCCTAATTCAATTTGTGCATATTCATGAAATTGGCTGTATCGCTGGTTATCAGGGAAGTTCACATAAAACTATTATACATAATTTGTAAATACCACGATGATAAGAATAATGAAGATATATTTGATAATTCATGTAGGATAATAAATGCATTTGCTAAAGTATTTTTTTATATGGAACTTTAACATCCTTTTGCAATTTTTGAAGTTTCAAAATTGAATATTTCGATAATTATGTTCTTAAATTAGTATTCTATTATAATTTACCTAATAGTTTACCTAATAGTTTACCTAATAGTTACTACCTAATAGTTTACTTAATAGTTCTAAGATAAGCTGAAAAATAATTTCACTTATTTACATTCTTCAAGCACAAGTCGACCAAAATCTTTCTATTAATCTTATCACAGCTCAAAAATTCGCATATCATTGAAGAGAAAAAATATTAATTGTCAAAACATATCGTTATGTATCGACGATTACATGCATTACGTTTTATATAACTTGGTTAAACGAAGTAATAAAGCTACAGGCACGTTTCGTTGAATTAGACTTGAATTAGATTTGTTTAATGCATTTTTAACAATTTTGATACAATAATTTATCGTACATTTTTTGATACGTTTTTTTCATATCACCAAGTATGTGTAACAAGGTTATATGCGTTATCATGTACATATCCGTACAGAGTCCTCGAATTTAAGTAGGTATGTGCAAGGTCGTATTAATTATCGCATTTATACATCCGCGTACCGACTCAGTCCTACGATATGCGCAAAGCTATATATAGCTCGATTCTACGATCTCTGATCAGTTGCAAACTAAATTTTATACGTATTTGGATACATATCTTGTCGCTATCTTAGAATCGTATACGACAATCTAATGCAACGTATTTTATAAAATTGTTGCAAAAATTGCATCACTATTATACAGAATGCTTCAGACATCACGTTATCTTTTTATCGATTTTTGAGTCTTGACTTTTGCATATTGCTAAAAAATTATCGATTGATTTTTGAATTGGGATTTGAATTATTGGAAAATCTCAAACAAAGGTTTATTGTTATTAATATTCACATGTTTCCTCGACGTTTATGCAAATCCAATGGTCTCGATGATACGTTCTCTCAGATAGAAGTCAACTTATCTAGATAACTCACATCTTGCACAACGCTGTCCTTAATCTTGAGCCTACCGCGGCCAAAGAGCCAGTGCGACTCCATTTGCATGGAGTGATTCGTGGTTGTCGCGCGCGCGCGCGCGCAAGAGAGAGAGAGCAAAAGAGAGAGAAAGAGAGAAGCAGGCTGGGCTAGTAGACGAGAACAGAGTGTTACGCAACTACGACGACCACGTCGCCGAGTGAATGAAACTGGCTCGAATCCATGAAACCGAATCCTTACAAGTATGAGTTCGAGGTTGCATCGAAACGAGTTACGACGCACCGAGAAGGGCTTCGAAGGAGTGCATCGACTATGCGAAGATACGTGTCCCGACTGGAAAAAATCGTTCCTTCGTACCGAACGTTTCCTCCCACCTGTGTATGGCATAATTACATCACCGTCCATCGAGTTCGTGTAGTCGACGTATAGTCGGCGGCCTTCAACTTTAAACTTCAAGGGCTTACTCTGTATATCATGTATTATGTTTCTTTTAGTCTCTATGAAAATAGTTCTCTACTTGTATAGTTTTCTTTTCAGTCATCAAAAGATAGTCGTGCACCCGGAATGCACTCGATGCATTTGGTGAATAGGGAAATGTTTTTTTCTAAAAAAAGCTGAAACGATTCTTTCAGATTTGTTGCCTCATAATTTTGACGTGACTTTGGTTACTTCATCTCGCATCGTGATATTTAATTAATTGATTAAAATAATATCAATTTTCGGCCGCAAAATAAGATTCTGTTTAATCACCGAAATATTCCTTGCGGGTGCATTTCCTGTTAGAAATTATTTTAGCAATCGTCGCGTCCGCTATTTTCAGCGATTGTGTCCCGTATAGAAACATTTCGAGCGAGCAACAGTCGGAGATTCCTCCCGAGTACGCAAGAACGCGTATGGCGAAACGACACGCGACATTGCGCGACAACACGCGTTTTGCCCACGCGGGGGACGGTGTTACGTTGGTATCAGCATTCTGCAGCGGTGCGCCGCTGCATAGCGAACGCAACAGTGCATTGCACTTCTAGCCTCGAAAGAGCGTTCGGTGTCTCGGCGAGAGACGTGCCAATTACAACGTCGCTCGCATGCTAAACGCGATCCCTTTTCCGCGCAGCGGCGGCGTCGGCGTACGAGCGAGCGAAGATTCCGCGCGATTTTACGATTTGGCTCTTACGTAACGTGTTTATCAGGCGTCATTATCGGGGAGGAGGGGGAGGGGGTAGGCGGGGGGGGGGGGGGGGGAGGGGCGCTAGAGGGTGAGAATTCCTGCGCGTTTTCCATCGCGCGATGCTATCGCGGCGCTATAGGCATTCCTTCATCGATCGCTCTCCGTTACCTTTCCTCCTTCGGTTTTTATCGTAAACCGCCACGTAGTTCGACGCGCGATAAGACGATATGGAACGAGGTGGAATACTGCAACGTGTGTAACCCGGCGTGATTGTATCGTTGTCCGGCACGTTATTACGCGATCGCCTATTTTTAACTACCCGCATTATAGGCCGTCGCTGGCTGGAAAAACCGTTGCGCCCGTAATCGCGCGAAGCGAGAAGTCATAAAATATATCCACGTCGCAGTTAAAATCACCTCGTGACACTCACTTACTTCGTATTGTTATTATAATTTACGTTATTTGAAACGATAATTTTCAAACGTGTCTCTCTCGAAAATATTCTACGATCTTTCACATAATTACGTAATTATGTGTGTCTATCGTGTTTATATTGAATCTAGTATACGTACGTGCAATACGGTCTCTTGACATCATTTTTAGTTACAAAAATATTTTGAAACTTTTTTCCTCGCTTGTTACGTCGATCGTACGTGAATCATGCTCCACATTATAAAACTTTATTATTTACAGAATTTCTCGTGAGATAAACTGTGACTCTAGCAATTTTTATAATTTTCGGGGCCGTTATGTTTTCTATTTGTTAATAAGCCAAAATAAACAGTCTCTGTTTTTATATTGTTGAAAATAGATTCGTTTATGCAGCTATAAATCTCCAAAAAATAAACCAGGCAGAACAAAGAATAGACGAGCAAAGAGGAATAAATCGAATGAAAATGTGATAGAAATAAATCGAGTGTTTTCCATGTGAAAAAAGAAAAACGGAATGAATAAAAAGAGCGAGATACTTTTTCGCTTTCGACACTCTAAACAATTAATGAACAAATTTATTAAATTTAATAAATTCTTATAATATCGTGGAAGGGCTAATGAGAGCTACGGATTCGAAAAAACATTAACGTCGTTATTTTATAAATCAATGCGTGAAAGATCCTAAGAGTTAATTACGTAACAAATATTTGGATTATTTCGTGAATTTTTATTAAGTTATTAATAATATCGGTTTGCATACCTTTTTGAAGAGTGAATTGAATGTAATTGATATATTAACTTATACAATAATTTACTTAATTAGAATTTATTAACAAAAAAATTACGTGTATGTTTAATAGTTAATATCCCGAGCTCTCGATATATCAAAAATTATAATATCGTGGAAGGGCTAATGAGAGCTATAACACCTGTCTCTTATACACATCTAGATGTGTATAAGAGACAGCACTGAGGATGGCTTAAAGGTAAGCCGAAACGTTTGTAATTATACTAAATAAATCTTATTAGTTACTGCGCACCATCAACAGCGTGTTATAGCTCTCATTAGCCCTTCCACGATATTATAATTTTTGATATATCGAGAGCTCGGGATATTAACTATTAAACATACACGTAATTTTTTTGTTAATAAATTCTAATTAAGTAAATTATTGTATAAGTTAATATATCAATTACATTCAATTCACTCTTCAAAAAGGTATGCAAACCGATATTATTAATAACTTAATAAAAATTCACGAAATAATCCAAATATTTGTTACGTAATTAACTCTTAGGATCTTTCACGCATTGATTTATAAAATAACGACGTTAATGTTTTTTCGAATCCGTGATTTCCGTAAATTTATTTCCAACGCGTTCCAATGAGCCGATCACCTATGTAATTGATTTTTCGCGAGAATTTGTATCTCTGTTTCCTCTATGTGTGGCGTATTCCGTGACATATATTCGTGAATATACGTTGAAATTCACCGATATTTTATCGGAAAATTCGGCTCGAGCTAGGCACACGTACTAAGTTCACGTTCCGCGAGTTATTTCATTCCGAAATGATTTTCGCGAAACTGGTCGCAAAATTGGTTTCGCAAAAACCTCGAAAAGGCAAAAGAAACAACGACCGCTCGGTTCGTTTCCTCAAAGATCGTCTTCGTGGTCTGGCGAAACGGTACGATCGTCGCCGTTACCGCCGCCGCGCCGTATTGATGGATCGATGAGGACGATGATTACGGAAACGGTTACCGTCGGTTATTACTGAAGTCGACTACCAGTCGACTGCCTAGCCTAGTCGGAATCGTCGCGGAAAGACGGACCTTACCTCCGTTTCCTTTATACACGAAGTCGCTCGATCTGCGTGTGTCTTTTCACTCGCCGTCGTGTCTATCCTTTGTTCCGTCTCCTCTGCCCGCTTCCCACCGTGCCGTGCCATAAGTCTTTAGCCACGCGTAACGAGAGACCGTGTTTTCTTTCCGCTCGATGTGCCACGGCACCTCGCCGTCCATAATTCACTCGAAGCGAAATGCAAAACAGGTCTGCTCTCCTTCTCTTTTCCTCGAAGCCGCGATGGTCAAAGACCACGCCACATCGCACGCCACGTTTCGCGCGCTGCCACCTGTCCGGCAAAACGATCGTCCCGTCTGGCGAATCGTTGGAGGACACGCGTCCTCCAACGAAGGACAACCGACAATCTCATCTTCATTCCGCAACATTCGGACTGAATGGACGCATGGGTCGGCGCTCGCTCCATTTGGCACTTGCAACAAATTGTACCAATTGCCGCGGCACTTACGAGATAAGTTACATAAACGCGCACGGTTACTCGGACTAGTCTTTTGCGCACCGACCCGGCGCGTGTACAAGGTGATGATATATAGCTGGAACGAGATGCGGAGCGCATGTGTCCGCGAATGAGAACGATATCTCATGCGAAATAGTTGTCGCTGTACCGATACCCTGGAACGACGACCAATTTACTGAGCCTGTAACCTGGAGATAATATAGAATGTCTTCATCCAGATGTGTAAATTTGTATATACATGTATTTTCTTCGTAGATGTTCATCGACGTCGTTCTTTTATTCCAAGACATAAAAACAAAACTGTTCTGTCAGTTTGAGCAATTTATGTTTTGTTTGATACACGTAACAAATATTTTACGACATTTTATTTACCGTTTCTCAATCAATTCTCGATGTCTCAAAAATATTAAAACATTTTGTAATTTTTTTCATCTCTCTCTCTCTTTCTCTCTCTTCTTTATATACATATATGTACATATTGTGTATATTTTATTGCAACTTGCAAAGAATAAGGAAACAACAGACAATGCAGAGAATACTATGTAGAAATAGTTTGCGATTGCAAGTAGGATGTTCCAAATATTTCAGTTTTCTTGATATCGAAAAATTCTTAAGTAACATTTATGTATGTCTTGTTATATAAAAAGAATTTCGCGTCTTAGAGCAACTCTTCTATTATAGTTTTTTTTAAAATAATATAGAATTGTACAATATGTAAATAATACTTGATAGATCTTTGTACTGTGACAAAGGACTGCGATTTAGTTTAGACTACCTTGCAAAGAGAAAAACGGCGAATGAGAAATAACGCGTGTCTGCCCGCGATTGATACAGCTTTATATTCTCTTCTGAAAATTATGTTCCCCATTCGTTACACGGATAGCAGAATCTTTGTAAAGAAAATGTGATCCAATTTTTTAGAGAAGCAAAACTAAAATACACACGCCTTCCTTGCCTGTAACAACTATCTCAACAAGCGCATCGCCGGAATGTTGCAAACAGATATACGGTTTGTACGTCTATTTGAATTAAATGCGAGACGTGCGAGACTAACATTGCGTCATTTTACGCAACTCTCATAGAAAGCAGGTCTGTATGTAGAACAGACATTGTGATGGCACATCGCTGACATTTTTAGATTAGATAGTGAATAATAACCACTCTCATATTAATATCAGTTTGAAATCTCATTTTTATCGCACGTAGACACAATTGAAATAACAACTCTTATGTTTTTAATCATTTGAAATTGGAAAAGATTATCTTCCCGAGTCATTTTCGTGAATGCGTAACCACTGGCTGGCACTGGATTGCTTAACACGCGAGCGGTCATTCTCTGGCAGTTTTCGATCTTGTATTCTTCCACGATCGAACAAGAGACGAGCCGCATTATCGGTAATTTCGTTCCCTCGATAGCGTACACTGTGGCGTACGCCAATGGCGCACCACTAAGAAAATTGCCGTGCGATGCCTTCGCGATAAAAGTGGCGAACGTGCCTCGGGGTACCAGGTACCCGGTTGATCGGTCGCGAGCAAGCGAACGAGTGAGTCACTTCGAGACCTGATCATACACGGCCGGACTTCTTCGCCGCATAGGGATTAATATCGCGACTATTCCTCGAAGGACTCGCGGAGAGCAAACGCTCTGGCTGAGAATCGATACTGCCTCGCATTTCTTTAGCGATTTTTGAATACGTGAATTTTCATTGGCACGTTATCGTGCATTTTCCCAACTCCCGATTAACATTAAACTTATTCCTTTTTTTCCTTTCTTTTTTACGATGCTACAGGGAATTTCGTCGATTTTTTGCCCAAAGCTACGCTGAAAACGAATCGTGAAGAAAGAAATTTTAAGAGCGCGTTAATTAGATCGGTCTATAAAAAGAGAACGTGCATCAGACGTAACTGCATGACGAGGAGCGATTTTAATCGATGGAAATCTACTTGCATTAACTTATTTACTCAGCCTACCTGACATCACCTCCACCTACGCTCATGCCAAAGAAAGTCGCATCACCTCCCGCTACATCTAACTCGTATTACGCACAGTTGGGATTAGAATTTTATCCGGATGAGACTTCTACCAAATTCAATCCATTACTCACCATCGGATACGTCGGAAAGAGAGAGAGAGAGAGGGAGGAAGGGAGAAAGGGGCATGAAAGACGAGAGCAAGAAATAAGGAAGAAGGGGAAAACCCGATCAAGGAAGGAAAAGGGCAGAGATGGGAGCAAAAAGTGGTGAGGTATATACCAGTCGCGCGGTGCAGCGAGAGAACGAAACAGACAGGAATATAGGGAATCCGCGTAGAGAGAGAACGAGAACGAGAGGGGAATGCCCAGCAGTCTCTACCGTTCGTCGCTGGAGATCGTGCTGGTTGGAGCTTTCGTAGGGATAGAGGGAGAACTACCCCATTGGGTAGTGTTGGTGATGCTGGGGTAGTGGCAACGACGGCGGCGGCGGCGATGGGTAACGAGGGGATGCTGAGAGGGGGAGGAGATGATATATCCCCGAGTGAAAGAGGAAACCGGGAAAAAGAGAGATCGGTGGCGGTGCGAGAGAGGAGAAACGGAGGATGAGAGGGATTTAAATGGGAAAAGAGGGGAAGAGGATAGTCGGGAGATGGGCACGTAGAGGAGGAAGGAAGGGAGAAGAAAGAGGGAGATAGACAGAGGGGAATCCCGCGTGCGCCAAGCACCCAGGGTGACTCGTCACTCCGCGAGTTGGGTTGGGTTCGTCCTCCCAACCCCTTCGTTCACCCTCTCCGCCTTCGTTCAGGCCAGGGGGGATTGGTCGGCTATATAGGGTGGCTATAGTGGGTGCTGGGGTCGCGAATCGTTTCTCGGCCATTTCACTTCGACTTCCACCGAAATAGAACGCGCGGATATCGCGCTCGAGCCGTGCTTTAAGAATTAACGCCGAAACTACACCGCCGCTTAAATGAAAATGTAAATGCGAATTTCGAATCGCTGAGTCGCGATTACCTCCGGGTGAGTGATGTGAATCTTGATTTTGCGACAGTAAATTATTACGAATCCGATGAAAAAAAAAAAATCTGAAATATACAACAAAAGTATAAATATCTTTCTCTCACACTAAAGTCTTTATTTAATGAGAACTATATATTATTAAAACTATTCTGTCTAAAAATCTTCCAAGATATCAGCTTGGTAGACGTATATGCGTGTGAGTCAAGACGCATCCACTTCTCTTTACGCAAATAAAACAAATCATTTTTTAAGTTCATTGACTTACGATTACGATTTATCGGACGTGATTTATCACATGCATAAATTATGTATACTCATTCATTGCTCGTGATCATAAAAATAGAACGCGCTATAACGGGAAGAATCGAGGAGCTGTTTAGACGATTGATGGACTTTGAAATCTCAAGAATGAAAATTTCCAAATGTGTCCGTGAAAACGCATTCGACGCGGACAATCGAGACGCGGATCCGTCGCGGATGCGAAAGGGTTACGGAAGAGTTAAATTTCGTAGGCACGTCGGGGCTGGTGCCCCAGTCCTCTTCCCCACAGCGACAGCTGGGTCGATATATGGCGGCGTTGCCGAGCGTGGTGGACCCTAGAGCGCCTCGCACGCGCTCGTCGACGCCTCCACCACCGCCATCGCCATTGCCGCTGCCGCCGCCGCCGTCGTTGTCGTCGTCGTCGTCGTCGTCGTCGTCGTCGTCATCGTCGTCGTCGTCGTCATCGCCGCACCGCGCCTGAGGTCGCGGAACTTTCGGCCAACGCGCGATCGCTTGAACGCACCGCGCCGCAGTCAATAGCTTTTCCGTGCCAATTATGCACAGGCAGTTACCAAGCCCTTTATATCCCAGAAACGTTCGTCGGTCGACCTTGTATTTATTTACGTATCGAAATATAACGCGGACGCGCGGGCGGCCGGCACAAGCGGGCGAGCCAGGCAGACCGACGTTCTCGCTCCCTTCCGAGCGGGGATTCCGGTTTTGCACGCGCACGTCGCTCCATCCGGAGATGAGCTCCGCTCGAGTTCGAGTACCGGTACTTCGACGGACGGGGTGGGAGGGAAAGGCGAACGTGCAGATCACGGGAGTTTCTTGTCGTCGTCGTCGTCGTCGTCGTCGTCATCGTCATTGGGTAGATGAAACGAAAACAGACGCTGGCGAATCGATCCCTCCGCACACACGCGGCACGGCGATAAATTAAAAATCGGCCGCCGTCGATTCTGTTTTCCCTGCATAATGTTTCGATAACATTGCCATGGCTCGTATTTGCGGGCGCGTCGATCGATTTGAGCGAGCGCTCGATTCCGAAATAGCGTCGTGATGACGTCGAACACGGAAGAGACGATATTATTTAATTTGCGCGCGGTCACGCGCTATCGCAAGGTTAAAAACCCGGTGTGTGTGTGTGTGTGTGTGTGTGTGTGTGTGTG